>PITA01027588.1:0-20708 GCA_004023965.1 Spilogale gracilis | reverse complement strand
AATGATAAATAACAATACATGATTTAATTAGAGTTAAGTGGCCACTGTGATTAAAAAGATCTGATATTTTATTCACAACATTTCAAAAAGAAAAATGCTAAATCTACATTGCAGATAACTGTAGAATAAGAGATGTTGCAAACATCAGGAAGTTTCAAAAAATATTTGTACCAATAATGTTTATAAGTATGATTAAGAAATAGTAGATCCTAAGTCTTCTAACAAATTATAGATATTCAGGATAAGAAATTCTACATTCTATATTTAGAATTGGTGATCACATCTATTCAGAATGAAATAAGCATTCCAAAAATTTTTGTTAATACTAAGCTTTTGGGTGATTTAGGCTTAAAGTCTAATTAAAATGTAACAAAGTATCTACAAATCAGTTAAGGATTCTTCAAGGTGTGTATATGTGTACTATGTGATTGTTATGTGTGTGAAACACACACATACATAAGTCTATGTGTTGTGCATATGTTATACATAATAGCAGATATTTTATAAATTGCATATGAATGTAAATACTGTGTGTCCATCATGAGATATGTATATATATATATATATATATATATATATATGAAAATTTACAAGATAGCATTTTTTGGGGGGGGGCGCCTGGGTGGCTCAGTTGGATAGGCCACTGCCTTCGGCTCAGGTCATGATCCTGGAGACCCCGGATCGAGCCCCACATCGGGCTTCCTCCTCAGTGGGAGCCTGCTTCTCCCTCTCTCACTCCCCTGCTTGTGTTCCCTTTCTAGCTGTGTTTCTCTCTGTCAAATAAATAAATAAAATCTTAAAAAAAAAAAGAAAAAAAAAAAGATAGCATTTTTTTAAAAGATTTTATTTATTTATTTGACAGAGAGAACACAGCTAGAAAGGGAACACAAGCAGGGGGAGTGAGAGAGGGAGAAGCAAGCTTCCTGCTGAGCAAGGAGCCTGATGTGGGGCTCGATCCTGGGACTGGGTCTTGGTCCTGGGACCCCAGGATCATGACCTAAGCCAAAGGCAGTTGCTTAATGACTGAACCACCCAGGCGCCCCAAGATAGCATTGTTAACATGTGTGTACATGCAAGCATTTAAGTTATAGATGATTAGTTCTGTAATAGTTCATATTTTTTTTATTTTTGAAGGGGAAATTATTTTCAATTGTTGTAATTATAATTTTATTGTAATTTTTAAAAGTCTTTAGAAATTATACTTTACCATTGGAGTTCTCTTCATGACCTTTTAATGACCTAAAACTGTCCTAAGTAATTTGTCTGGCTGATTTAAAGTCTGTTAAAAAAGACACTAGAAGTATATTTAAGGCAACAGTTGTCCTGAAGGGTCTTAAAGTAAAGACAACTGCATTAATTTTCTATTTGTATGTACCTTGTAATCTCACTGAGACATAAAATTGATGTTTTTAATTTCATGTCTCTGTTCTAAATTTGGGACAATAAATTACAGTTTAAGGTTTAGAAATTGCTTGCTTACAACATAGATACCATGCAAATATTTTAATTAAATTATATTTATTTTCGGTCTTTGTCAATACCAGTCTATGACGGAATGATACGGGCCTGTCTTAGGTATTTTGAAACCTAGGTCTCATTATTTTTTTGTGGCCTTGCCCCATAGCATTTCAAATATATTAAATCTACTTTTGTCTTACATTAAACATTTTTGTTTATAGTAAAAATTTAAAAGGACCTTATAAATTTGTCCTTTCATTATTATCTTCTAGAATTTTTTCAGTAATTACTATGTATCTTGAGGGATAATTATAGAGTAATTAAGAGTAATTAAAAGTAAAAAATCTTAATTACAAGAAGTTTCAATTTAACAATTAATAAGATTGAGAGGTTAAGTTTAATGGGCATTTAGTTTCATACCTCTTAATATTTGATTGCATCTTTTTCCATATTCTAGAAACTATTTAATTTTTTACAACTGAAGTACTTTTTCCGGGACCTTGAAAAAGATGTTTGATTCCTGAGCTATTTTCTCTAGTGCCTAAACAGATTCAGCCCCAGATGTATGTACTCTGAATCTTAACTATGTGTCTTTAATCCTCTGTTTCCAGACCTGGAGCCTGGAACACCCTGTAGTCTAGTTTGGATTCTAACCTCTAAGTTTCCTGAGCATTCAGTACTTGGGACCATCATCATATTCATCACGTTGTACTCCAGATACTAATTTAGTTGCTGATTCTCAGTGACATAAAAGGAGATGAGAACACATTTATTCATTTTCTCAAATATATACAGTCATTCAAATTTATACATCCACTTAAAATATACATTCATTATATATATTTAGATGCTGCCCTCTGCCAGACTTTGTTCTATTCACAAAGGTTATAATGGCAAATAAAAAATCAAGTCCCCACTCACCAGGGATTATATTTTAGCTTCACACCTAATTTAATTTTGCACCTAAAACATTGTCTAACATATTGGATATAGCTAATAAGTATTTTTAAATGCATAAATAAATAAATAAATAAATAAATATGGAAATTGTATGATTAAACATAAGAATGAAGTTATTTAAACTTACACACTGTAGTACGATTTAATTTTTATTCAGGACAACACACATCTTCAAGGTATCTGAAATATAATACATCCACTAACCAAAATCAATTGGAATTCTGCATTGTAAATGAAATTAAAACTCAGTTGATTAGTTTTCAATTTATTCATATGTTTTCCCAAATGACCTCACCTTCCCATCTTCTCACAAGAGAAAAAGAGAAAGAAATGGGAGGAGGAAAGGAGGAGAACTGAGAAATAGAGCGAGAGAGAATGAGATTAAATTTGGAAAGAACTTCTCTAGAAATGTTAATGATAATTTTAAGTCTTTCCAATAAAGATGGTATGTTATTTTTAAAGAAAATGACCAATGTAAGTTTCATTTCAGCTAACTCCTAGTAAATCATTGTTTAATGAAAACAAGTGGAGCAGAAAGTAGAATGTTGCGTTTTTTCTTAGTGCATCCCTGTAGGAACTGGCAGACATCAAATTTGTCAAAGTCACAACTCCTTCAGAGTTTCCAGGAGAACACCAGGATCAAAGAAAATAAATAGATAAGATAAAGACTTACATTTTATTTGCAGTAGGAGTTTCCCATTTAAGATTCACTTGTTACTATCATTTTAGAACAAGTTAAAAGTATGCTGGTTAGGAATCTTTACCTGACACTAATGGAACCTCCTTTGACAGATTTTTTTGTTGAAAAATTATATGGTGTGAATTGAAAAAAGGAACTGTCAGATTGGATCAGATATTTTGTTTTTGCAGGTGCTTACTTGGCTCATATAATGTTTCCAGCAATAGTAGAAAACTCTTCTGTGCCAGAAGATTCTCTGCATTATCAAAGAAGATGCACATTTTCATTCTAACAAGAATATTTTAATCATAGTTATAACTATTGAATTAACCAATACGCCAAGTGTTAGTTTTTTTTTCCAACATGATGGTTCTATTTGAACAATTCCATGTAGAGACAAATGAAGTAGTAAAACCTCCACTGTGTAAATAAGCTCTTTTAATTAAATTATCCACAGTATTTTTCCCCAGTATTTTGATTCGCCAGTGTTTTATTGTTAACCAGAGAACTGTGTTCATGGCAAAGATTTTATCAATGTTTGTGGAGTATTTTCCTATCAGTTCAAATTTGTTTATAGCCATTATCTTATTATATTTTGCTTCTCCACCACCCTCTTATCATTGCTTTCTCACTCATTACTCACTGATTTTATGGCTATTTCTGGGACAATCTCTGTACAGTCTTGCCTCAGGACCTTTGTATTTATTATGCCTTTGTTCTTGAGTATGCCTTCCTGATTTTTCCACCTGGTTTCTTCCTTCAGACTTGAGGTAAAATGTTACCAACTCAGAGAGGCCTTACCTGACCATCCCAAGCAAATTAACAGTCAACCACCTTTGATCCTCTTACCTTATAGCACCTACTATCACCTGACATTATATTCTGAATTTGTGTATTATTTAGTTTATGGTTTGTATACAGTTCTAGTGTGTTTCAGGGCCAGGCACATCAATTAGTAGTTAGTGCTGCCTAAAATAGTGCCTAGCATGTAGTGAATAATAAACATTTAATGAATTAATAATAAATATTTACATGGGTTATGAACACTTAGACCAGTTAAAGTTTATGAAGCTGTTCATGAAATAGAACACTCATATCAAGATAAAAGAAATTTCAAACATATAAAAAATGGAAGCTCTTGAATTTGGAATAAAACTTCCCTATCTTTAGACTTCAACAACCGAAGTCAGAAGGAGATCAGAATGTTGAGGTATTCTGATCTGTCCCTCTGCAGGCCTTTAGGTTTTCATGTGCAGGAGATTCAACCACATGATAGGAGTGAGGCCATCACCAAAAGGCCATAAGAGATCACCAATGTGCTCAGAGTAAGTTGAGCTCTCATTGGCCATCAGATGCCTTCTGCGTAACCAGAAGGAAACCCACACAGGGTGTACGTTCCTCCTCTACAGGCCACCACTCTTGCAGGTCAAGGGAGAAAATCCCCGTTGCAGCCTAAAGACATCCATCAGAGGTCAAGAAGAATTCACACATCCTTTCCTGGGTCAGAGAGCTCTATCCTCAAGAGTCTAATACTTATCCTACAGCCCAGAACACCCTTGACAAGACGTCACAACCATCCCCTTTTCCGCAGCCTCATCACTATGGACTGTCTTGGAAAAATCAGGATTTGGTTTCTCACACCTACTGTCTCATTTTATATCACTGGCTAAAAGGAACCCAGAACTTCCAGGGCATTCCTGATTCTCGTCTCTAATCTTATTCGAGATGCCTCTCTGCCTCCTGATACCCTTTCACCAGGCTCACTTGAATTCACCAACAAAGCCCCTTTATCTTCAACCACTTTTATGTAATTTCCCCTTATCTTCTCTCTAAATGAAGCCTGGCTCTTCTTTGATGACCCTGCCTCTCATACCAGTCTCCAAGAGATGGCGGTTCCCCTGCGATCCCACTTAAATCGCTGAAATTGGAGGTGAGGTGATGTTCTCTTGTCTTCAGTGTCACTTCCAAAACAGTCTCCTTCCTCCTCCCTAAAACCTCCTCTCTGTGATCTAATGGTGTGAACAGACAGCAGCAACTACTACTCTTTATAGAAGTATTTTACTAGACTCTGGTCACTTCTCTTCTGTTAAGATATTAGTTTTAGCTTGCTGTATCTCTCTCCAACACCTTTCCTGTCATAAAGTATGGTAATTTCAATACCCACATAGACTTCAAAAACACTAATCTCTCTGTTACTTGATTCCTCTCCCCTAAAGATCTTGTTTTCCATCCTGTCACTCTCTGGAAGTAATTTCACTATCATGTGATACATGTGTCCAAGGAATATTTTATGTGGATTTGACATTGGAGTTTCAGTGTGTGCATATACAGTTGGGGTAATAGATTATCTGTTTATTTACCTATATACCTAGCTTAAATTCTTTGCTTAAATCAACTCAGAATTTTCCCTAATCCTATTGGATTGTAAGAGAGCCAACAAAAATATGATGTATATAAGTGCATATAGGATAATATAGTCTATGTTTCTCAAAAATATAGTAATCTAGAAATATTCTCTATTTCTCACAAAATGTACAGTAAAAAAACAGAATTGGATATAACTGTGAGAGAAATACTACTTCAGAATCTAGTTTCTATGACTTAAATAAGATTAAAATGTTTAATAAGGTTAGTACTTAGCCCGTGCATCTCATTTGCATACTTTTGTTTTGTTTTGTTTTCACTAATTTGTGTATTTTCTCAATTGAGATATTTTTAAGTCTCTGGCCCAGATTTTAGTTGTCATTTTGTTTTCTAATTTATTTGCATGATTCAAATGTGAAATAATGTATGATTAATAACAAAGCATCTATTTCAGTAAAATAAACTTATTCAAAGGATGTTTTCATTTCATATTTTCAAAGATTTAATTATTTAAAGTTTCTACTTACTTTTTATACGTGGTAAAATTTCTTTATTTGGTGAGGAAAAAAGCTTTTGTTAAAGCAAAATCCAGTTACTTGCTAACAGTGCCATGAAATTACTGCTTAGCTGGATTATCACTGTGAGCCTTTCATCATCAGTAGTGAAAAATGTTAATGACATCATAGCATTATGGACAAATCAATAGAGCGTGTTAGAGTTTCAACTAATTCTCAAATAAATCGGTTATTCTTTACCAGAGTCAGAGCCTAAATAATGAATAATTTCAAAGTACCTCAAATCCAATTAGGGATTACAAATTGTAATTTGGCTAAAGGAGACAGAGTGGAATGTTTGTCACATTCAGTGTCTGCCTCCTTAATGCCTTTTTCCTTCCTACATTACATTTTCCTATGCAACCTTTAGAAGGCATTTATACTGACTTTCAATTTAGTGGAATGCCTATTAATTGGTTGCTAATTATTTGAATCATATTTGAATTCTAAGAATGAACTTGTTTATTTTTATAGGGTACTTAAAGTGTCCAGAAACTTAAAATAACCAATCGGATTGAACAGATGTACCTCAGGAATTAAGAATTTTTCCAAAAGAAGGTAAGAGATCTTAAAATACGCACATATTTGCATATTAATGAGTTTTGGTGAAAATATAGATACTAGCATATTTCTTTGGTGTATAATTTAGAGGATAATTTTTAAAAAATTAAGGGCACTTTCTATCTTTACTTAAATAATCTTTTATTCTGTGGAATGACTTGGATATATAAAATTGCTGTAACACTTCAAAAAGAAAATGGTTTGTAGGGAAGCCACATTACCGCTTCAAACGGTCAAGATCTGGATCGCTACTATTTTGCTTTTTAAAATTTTTTCGTTTTCATATGTAGGACTTTGACTGGGTTTGCCATGTTCCCCAAGAGCCACAGAGCAGAGATAGCTGACATGTGGGCAGATTGCCATCTAGAAAGAGCCTTTGGCTAGCCTACCCCTTCTCCATTTCCTGGACCACATATGGTTACCATCAACTAGAATCCATTCAAAGGCTTGAATGCCAAGCGCAGAGGGAGGAGTCAGTTTTTAATGTGTTACACTATCTTAATTTTGACCTAAGATGTGAGACTGAAATATTACCCTTAAAGTAAAATACACTTAGAAATCTGAATGTATACATATTACTTTTAACCCTCTTTAACTATAAATGTTCCTTAAGCTTCATTTCACTGTAAGTACAAAGAAAACTTAGCAGCATTGGGTTTACCGTCACACTGAATTATACATATTGCTACTGGCAGGAATTGCTATTAGAAGAAATGAATAAAGTAATTAAAACATACATTTTAAGATTGAGGACTAGTGCACGGGAATTGTAAGAAAAAAACCCTGAATCTAAATATTATTTCTCTTATAGGTGTCTGAGTTGAATAAAATTCATTTATTAATGTTATTTTATTTCACTAAATCTAAGGAAGTCCCAATTTTATTAGGTCCCTTGGGGTTTAATTAGATGATTATTTCTATTTTAATGTGAACACATGCTTTTTTTCTTAGTTTTTCATAATTAGTATCAATTAAAAATAAGATTCTTAAGAATTTTAAGGAAATTACAATTGATATATTGAAACATATGCAAAACATTTATCACATAAGGTAAAAATTTAGTGATACAAGGTGAACATTGAAACTATTAAAGTTAACATCAAGTCATTATGGGTTTTTAATTTTTTATGGCACATCCTGTATCTTTCTTTTTTTAGTTTATATTGAATTAGCCAATTTATACTACATCATTAGTTTTTGATGTAGTATTCAGTGAGTCATTAGTTGCATGTGACACCCAGTGCTCATCACAACATGAACCCTCTTTAATACCCATTACCCAGTTATCCCATTCCTCCATACTGCTCCCTTTTGCAACCCTCAGTTTGTTTCCCCGAGTCTAGAGTCTCTCATAGTTTGTCCCCCTCTCTGATTTCTTCCCATTCAGTTTTCCCTCCCGTCCCTTATGGTCCTCTGCACTATACCTTATATTCCATATATGAGTGAAATCATATAAGTGTCTTTCTCTGATTGACTTATTTCAGTTAGCATAATCCCCTCCAGTTCCATCGACATCCATGTATATGGTAGGTATTCATTGTTTCTATCATCTAATTGAAGGACATCTCAGCTCCTTCTGCAGTTTGGCTATTGTGGGCATTACTGCTATGAACTCTGGGGTTCATGTGCCCCTTCTTTTCACTACATCTGTATCTTTCAGGTAAGTACCCAGTAGTGCAATTGCCGGGTCATAGGGTAGCTCTGTTTTTAACTTCTTGAGGAACAGCCATACAGTTTTCCAGAGTGGCTACCACAGCTTGCATTTCCACCAACAGTGTAAGAGGGTTTCCCTTTTCTCACATCCTCACCAACATTTGTTGTTGTCTCTCTTGTTAATTTTAGCCATTCTAACAGGTGTAAGGTGGTGTCTCATTGTGGTTTTCATTTGTATTTCCCTGATGGCAAGTGAGCACATCTCACATCATTAGTACTGGTAGGTCAATAAAGAGCCCAAATATGATTTTTGTATTGCTAATTCTCTATGTATTGCTAATTCTCTATATGTATATATACTTACACATAAATCTATCTATCTATCTATCTATCTATCTATCTATCTATCTATCTACCTATCTATATATATATATATGTATATACTTCCACAGTACCTGTGTCCTGGATGCTAATTTTCATTAGTGCATCCTGTGCAAAAATACTAAACATTACTTTCTTTTTTAGGAAATAAGAACCTTCTAATTTTCCAATTACAATCACCTCATAGGGAACTAGTGAAGTAGGAAAAATTCACAAAATGCATTTCTTGGATGCTAATTAAAATCTGCAACAAATTTATGAAGACCAAGGTTGTACATAGTGTATACTTGAAGATCAAGCCAGTTTTTCAAAATTAACTTATAAACCATCAACAGTTCAAATGCATGAGTCTTGAATTATTGAATACAATTAACATTGTACACGTGGGATTGAAGTTGTATAGTAATTAGTAGTCAACTAATGAATTTTTATTAAAGTCAAAATAGCAATTTCAACTAAAATCTGATGAAATTTACTTCCGGATAGTGCATCTAGTGGAACTGTTTGCACAGTTAAACTTCTCATTCTAGGATTTGAGTACTACAAATGTAAACTGGGGTTGATAAACAGCAGTCTGTTGGAAAATGTGATCTGGTCATCCCAAACTGGAGGACTTGCGACTTTTGTTTCGTTTTGTTTCGTTTTGTTGATTAATGTCCCTTTCATTGACAGGTTATTCCATCCCTTAGTTTCTCCCATTTTTTTTAAACAGAAGTAACTTGAATAAGAATTATTGGCATGCCAGGTGTATAATATATTTAATGCAAATTGTTATTCAAACAAAGTATATTTTGCTTGTCCTGCTAACTCTGTTGTTTAATGGCTTAGTGCTGAGAGAATGCCAATGTGGCAAGATTGAAGACATATTTTTCTTTCCTGAATTTGAAAATTGTTTTGCAATTATTAATTATTCCCTTGACACAGCTCCATATATGTCTGATTCTAAATAAATTCTAGATTGAAAAATGCAGATACTTTACTAGTAAGCTCATGACAAAGATTTCAAGCATTTAAAAAAATGCAAACTATAGTTAAGAAAAAGATACACTAATTTAGAAGAGAGGAAAACGATATAATATTCCACATTAACTAAAATGGAAAATTGAAAATGTGTGGATGAAAATGAAGAAAACTGTAAATCAGAATGCTAAAAATATCAAAAGACTATTGTATAAAATTTGTTATTCCACTTGAGATTCATTCCATATGACTACTGAATAACTTTGATATGTTTTTAGAAAGGTTGTGTGATACAGTAGAATAAAATGACACTCCAAACTCATATAGTTCTGGAATCTCAAGCTAAATCACTTTGTAACCTTGAGAAAATTACTTTGCCTTATTTAATTTTCTCATCTATACATCAGGACTAGCAATACCTACGTGTACTTCCTTAAAATTCTTACAAATTTTGAAATGTTTTATAATTTTTAAAATTGCATTTTAAATGTATAGTATATTTTTCTCTTTCTTTCAATGTTTTTCAAACCATGTTTTATTCATTTTATTTTTCAAAAATGTTCTGCTTTTTTCTGGTTGTTTAAATATTAGTCTTATTTTTCTACTCTGGATTATAAACTTTTCAAGATTAAAAATACTTTTTTTCTTATTTATGCCTGTCCCTACCCATCAGTTTAAGAGATAGACAGTATTTATTTAGTGAATAACTGAAAGAAAGAATCAGAACCTTTTTTATATAGACATGCTGCTGATGAATTGAATTAAGCTGAAACCATTTCAAACATTTGAATACTCTTTAAAATAGTCACTATTTGGCGCACCTGGATAGCTTCATTGGTTAGGTGACTCCCTTGGGCTCAGGTCATGATTCTGGAGACCTAGGATCAAGTCCCAGGATCGAATCGCGTCCCTGCTTCTTCCTCTGACCCTCTCCCTTCTCATGCTCCCTCTATCTCATTCTCTCTCTCAAATAAATAAATGAGTCTTTAAAAGAAAAGTCACTTTTTAATAGACTTTTTCTCAAATGAAAAATCCTTTGACTCAATATATCGACCTATTAATTTAACTTAATTTTGATTTCTAAATAAAGTCTCTTAGCTTATAATAATATTTTATTCTAACCACTTCTAAAATTTTTCAAGGAATTAGAATATATTTTCCTTACACAGAATTCCCTAGTCATTTTTCAAAGAAGGAGAGAAAGGTAGATTGCTCACATGTGTAAGAAAATCATTATGGGGTGCCTGGGTGGCTCAGTGGGTTAAAACCTCTGCCTTCAGCTCAACTCATGATCTCAGGGTCTTGGGATCAAGACCCACATCAGGCTGTCTGCTCAGCAGGGAGCCTGCTTCCTCCTCTCTCTCTACCTGCCTCTCTGCCTACTTGTGATCTCTCTCTCTGTCAAATAAATAAATTAAATATTTTTTTAAAAAAGAAAGAAAGAAAGAAAGAAAATCATTCTGGAACTGAGCTCCCATTCAATAATAGTAACAAGAAACCATAGTGATCTGCTTAACCAGCAAGCCCTCACCTCCTCACCTTGGCTCAGATGTCAGTGACCACAGGGTTAGAAGAAGTGCTCAGAGGCGTGGCCCCACTCCTGAGAAAAACCTAACGCTTGCTTACTCTCCTCTGCATCTAGTAAGGATGGGATTGGAGTGGCCATGAATAAAGGGGAAGTGTTACCTACCACTGAAAAATTTCGTTGTGTGTTTGTGCAAATTCTGTATCCAATTCAGATGGAATCATTTATCAATTTTTTCTAACTAATAATTCCTATTTCATACTTTTCTTTTACTTCTTCTTCTATCTTTGATAATTTGTGCTACATGTTTTTAGGTCCACGGAACTTCTGAGCCAGAGGTGTTTTAAGAGATCATCTCATTGTTTACATAAGGAACTAAGGCCAAGATAAATCTAATACAAGTCACAGACACCGGGAACCCAAGCTCCAAACTCTAATTTTAGAGTTCTTTATTTTATGTCATAATATCTTGCTCCCAAGATACTCTTCTTGCTGGACTTTCTTTCTTACTCATTTTAGGATTATCTGTTGATAGTTTCCATTATTTATCAACATTGTCTTCAACTGAAATTTATAACTTATATAGACAAAATAAAGAGGCGACATCCTCTTCTTCCACAAAGACAAGCCTGTCAGTAGGTAAAAATAATTGGGCAAGAAAGATTAGGTAATAAGAGAAATAGATACATTGTACACTACCTCAGAGAGCAAACCTGTTAAGGGAATGACATTTTATGGCTGGCTAAAAATGTTGATATATATATATACGAAAGGTAAGACACTGCGTAGAACTTTTGTCTTTATTAAACTCAGTGAGATGTGGCTTCTTTGGGTGAAACCTCTGTGCATTTATTTTTCCTTACAAACTTTATTGAGGGATAAATTATATAATATAAACTCCTTATAAACTCCATCTGCTCAATTCTGAGTTTTGACAGCGCTATATACCCATGAAACCACAAGAAGTAAGATATAGAATATTTTTATCACGCCAACAAGATTCTTTCTGACCCTTTATTTTTTTCATACTCTGCATTAGTTTGCATTTTATAGAAAGGGAATCACGTAAGTATTTTTGTGTATTTTTTTCACTTAGCATAATGGTATAGAGATGTATGTTCTTTTTTGTATTAGTAGTATATTTCCTTTTATTGCCAAATAGTATTCTATTGAGGATACACTACATTTGTTTATTCATTCATTTATTGATGGATAGTTAGTTGTTTCTTTTGACTTTTGTGGATTAATTCTCTGTGAGCATTTGTGCACAAGTCATTGTGTGGCCCTGTGTTTTCATTTCTCCTGGAAAAACAGGTGGTAGTCAAGCACCAGGGTCTTTGGTAGGTGTGTGCTTAACTTTTTAAGAAGTGACAGGGGCGCCTGGGTGGCTCAGTGGGTTAAAGCATCTGCCTTCAGCTCAGCTCATGATCTCAGGGTCCTGGGATCGAGCCCTGCATCAAGCCCTGCATCGGTCTCTCTGCTCAGCAGGGAGCCTGCTTCCTTCTGTCTCTCTGCCTGCCTGTGATCTCTCTCTCTGCCAAATAAATAAATAAATCTTTAAAAAAGAAAAAGAAAAAGAAATGGCAAACAGTTTTCCCAAGTGGCTGCACCATTTAGCATTCACCTGAGCAGTGGATGAGAATCCCTCTTGCTCTGCATCAGAGGTGTTCAAACCATAGCTCTTGAACCAAGTCAGCTTTATTTGTAAATAAAGTTGTGTTGGAACACAGCCACACTTGTTTGTTATGAATGAGCAGCTTCATGCTACAAAAGCAGAATTACGTAGTTGTGACAGAAACCATATGGACCTCAAAGTTTAAAATGTGTACTTTCTGGCCCTTTCAACAAAAAGTCTGCTGATCCTTGCTCTGCATCCTTGCAAAATTTCTTGTTGTCAGTCTTTCTTAATTTTAGCCATTTTAATATGTGTGTGATGCTATTTCAGTGGGATTTAATTTGTAATTCCCTGATGATTAATGATACTGCACATCTTTTACTTTGTGTATTTGTCATCTGTATATCTTCTTTTCTGAATTAGCCATTGAAGTATTTTGCTCTATTTTTTTAATTGGTTATTTATCTTACTATTTTTCAGTTGTAAGTGTGCTTTATATATTCTGGATACAAATCCTTTAGTAGATATATATGTTTTATGAATATTTTCTCCCATTCAATGGCTTTTATTTTCAAATTCTTAAGTATTTTTGAGTAGCAAAAAATTTTAATATTGATGAGTGCAGTATATCATTTTTTATCATTTGTACTGTTGGGTACTAAGAAACCTTTGCTTATTCTAGTTCAAATTTTTTTCTCCAATATTGCCCCAATATTTTCTTCTAAGAGTTTTATTGTTTTAGTTTTTAAAGGAAGGACTATGATCTAATTTGAGTGACTTTTTGCACATAATGAGATATTAAGATTAATTTTTTTTCCATGCCACTGTCTAATTGTTCTAGCATCCTTTGTTGAAAGGTCATTTCTTTCCATTGCCTTACCTTAGGAACTTTGTCCAAGATTAATGGCCTACTTCTGAGCTAAGTGTTTCAATCGGACTATAACTACTTTTGCCAATGACACACCGTCTTGATTTTTGTAGATTTACACTGTCTTAAAATCAGTGACTTGTATAAGATGACCAATTCAGCTGTATTTTAAAATTTCTTTGATATTTCTAGGTTATTTGCTGTCCCATATGACTCCTCTGCCCACTCCCTCACACGTACAAAAAGCATTTTAAAATTTTATTGAAATTCTGTTGACTTTGTAAATCAATTTATGTTTCTTTAGGTATCTTATATTACTAATATTTAATTCAAATCTGCCCTGTTCAGAGAATATACTCTGACATCATCATGTAAATCTACCGTGAGTTATTTTAAGACCCACCATATGTGCTTCATTGTGTTCTTTAGATCCACTGTGTGTTTACTGATGTAATTCTGTGATTCAATGACTGTTTCTCCTCGTTCATTTTATTTATTTATTCATTAATTCATTAATTCGTTCATTCATTCATTTTAGTTCTCTCTCTTTCCTTATGCATCTGGCTAAAAGTTTATCAGTTTTGCTAATCTTTTCAAAAAACCAGCTACTGGTTTCATTGATCTGTCCTGTTGTTTTGTAAAATCTCTATTTCATTTATTTCTGCTCTAATCTTCATTATTTTCTTCATTCTGCTGGCTGTGGGTTTTGCTTCTTCTTTTCTTCTAGCTCCTTTAGGTGTAAGGTTAGAATGTTTATTTGAGATTTTTCTTACTTCTTGAGGTCGGCTTGTATTGCCATAATCTTTCCTCTTAGAATAGCTTTTGCTGCATCCCAGAGATTTTAGAATGTTGTATTTTCATTTTCATTTGTTTCTATGTATTTATTTTACTTCCTCTTTGATTTCTTGGTTGACCCATACATTGTTTAGTAGCATGTTATCTATTCTTTCCAGATTTTTTTCTTGTGATTAACTTCTAGTTTCATACCACTGTGGCCAGAAAAGATGCCTGATTATTTCAGTCTTTAAATTCACTGAGACTTATTTTATGGCCTATTCTGGATAATTTTCCATGTGCACTTGAAAAAAATGTATATTCTGTTGTCCTGGGATGGAATGCTGTGAATATATCTGTTAGATCTATCTGGTCCAATGTATCATTTAAAGTCTCCATTTCCTTGTTGATTTTCTGTTTCCTTGTTTGTTTTTAAAATGAACATTTTTCTTACACAGCAGAATAGTCATTTTAGTTTTGACATATTCTTCATTTCCGTCATTGACTTTATTTTCTCCAAGTTCTTTATTGGTGACTTTAGGGTTTTGTTGTTGTTTTGTTTTTGTTCTTCTTCATTTGTATTGATAGTTTCTTCATGAGGCAGATAATTCCAGACCGTACATTGGTATATGGGTAAGATATCACACCATTTCTGGAAGCACTTTATGAGCTAAGCACTTTATGAAGGATTAGAGCACATTTTGTGGACCATTAGATTGCACTTTATATTGGCCCATTAACAAATCAGTTTTTTTTTTTCAATGGGCCACCAAATGACAACATATGGAAGACATATGTACTTTTTCAAGTCCTGTGTATTTTCTGTAATAGTTGACAGAGTGTAAGTACCTCCTGATTGCTGATATTTGGGTGAAGGGTGGGGGAAGTTGGTCTTCCAGTCTTCTTCTAGTAAAGCATGCTATTAAGTACTCATTGTCCCAGGTTCCTCAGAGTCAGTTGGCTTGCTTGCCCTGAGAAGCTCTCTGACTTCCCTCTGCCATGTTAAATAAGCTTTGTGAATTCTTTTCCCCCAAATTCCTTGAAGTCTTATATTGTTGCAACCACTTTCATCATCCTCATGATCATAGTGGATGAATACATTTTTGTTTGGTTGTTCTAATTCTTTTATTGTACCTTTACTAGGGGTAAAGTAGGAGGATGAGGTGAATGTGTACATTTAAGCTTTCTCATTGAATTCACATAATATTCTAAATGAATAAGCATATATTTAAAAATAAATTTCCTTGACTTAAATATTATTATGGATGATAATAATGTGTGTTCAGAGGTTTGATAGGCAGAAGAAATAATCTCCTGGGTTTTCTAGGAACAGATATCTAGCCAGTAATTAATCAGACTTCCCTCCTTTGTGGCTGTATTTTGTGGATCATTTTATTACATATTGGCACTTTGACCATAGGAAAGAAAGAAAATTCACATCTTTCCATTTGAATGAATGCTAGGAATTTTTACTTAGACATATAACAGAGGAAGAATTGGAAATTATTGGCTAATATGATGCTTTGAGATTATATGCAGATTTTTTTACTCATGCATTTTTATACTCCTATTACCATAGATAATTGACTATAATTTAAGTGGGAGTATAGACTGAAATATAGTTGCAGCTCATCTGGTTTTCATCAAAATTATATCCCTATGGGGCCACAACTGGACTTTGAAACAACTTATGTCTGGAAGCACTACCCATAGTCATCAGGAATTTGCTTGAGGTCTGAGACAGTTGCCATGGAATCTGTCCTACTCCACTCTTCTTTAGGGAAACCATAACAACAGCAGTTAGCCAGAACTGAAAATAACAAAAGGTGAAGAAATAAGCAAGAAGAAGAGTATTAAGTATTGCACTTGCAGACTGTTGTACGTAGATCCATGTCAGTTAGTTATTATAAATGGAATTTCTGGAACAAGCTATTTTAATCTACACTACACAAATTAAGACACAGGTCCTCATCTTTTGGGGAACTTTTAACCCACATCATTTTAAATATGTGATCACAAGTTAGTTTGAACTTTGTTAAGGACAAATTTCTTTTGTTTCTAAAATAATGAAGTTAAAAATGTCAGATCAAACCGTAGAATTATTTTTTTAATCAGAAGAGCATGAGTACAGACAAAATTTCCTAACAGTCTGTATTTAAGTGGTACTTTCAAAGATATTTATAAACTCTCAAAAAAGAGTATCCAGTGGTATTCAGAAAGCCATCTTACTGAATAGTGCTTCAAAACTGACATGACTTGAAGTTATGTTAAAGCCGTAAATACATTGTCCTATTGTGATGTTGTGATTTATTTGAGAGGGAGGGGCATTTAGTGAAAGTGTCCAAAAAAATAGCATTTAAACAGTTTTTACTTAACATCTTTTTTTATTTGTTTGTGTTTTGGAGAGGGAGATGGTGGGGGAGGAAGGGCAGAGTGAGAGGGAGAAAGACTCTTAAGCAGGATCTACGTGCATCATGAAGCCTGACATAGGGCTTGGTCTCACAACACTGAGATCATGACCTGAGCCAAAATCTAGAGTCACATGTTTAACCCATTGAACCACCCAGGTGCCCCTTGCTTAACATTTTATAGAGCTTTTTTTTTTTTTTTTAATCACAATACTAAATTATCCTTGGATATTGATTAAAGAGATACTAGGAGGGGTATGGAAATAACAAGATGAATAAAATAAAAGCATGTATAATAATAAAGGATTCTAGGGATATGTAGAATCTACTTATTCACGTCAGTAGAAAAATCTATTGCAATTCTAGAATCATTTGAGACCACCCTAAATTTCCATCAAGCAATCAAGAAATCTTTTTGCACAATGACTACTCTAACTTGCTATATTGACTGTCAGTCTGAGAGCAAATGGACTGAGACATTTATGTTTTGATTACTAGATAACTTGCAAAACATGCCCATCCTTTATCATTAATCTCTTCCAATTTCTAAACTGGGAGATACATGTGTTGCTTGAATTCATAATTTAAAACGAAGGAACACATGTCAAGGTGGCCATTTTGAAGAAACTACATGACATGATTGTGTCAGTTGGTCTGCCAAAATGCCTAAATACAATCTCATCACTCATCTAGCTAACTCAGTATGAACCTTCATGTCTCGGCTCAACATTAATTCCATTAAAAAAAGCCATCATATCTTATAGTACTTGTCACAGTTATAGTTTCTTGTTCAATCTCTGTCTTCTATAAATCATACTTTTTATTAAGTTGGGAATTATGTTTCTGTTTGTTAGTTTATTTACTCATAGTTGCTCAGTTAATATAATGATCATTTGATTAGTTGAGCTTACATTTAAATATTACATATTTTGCTCAATTATTTTTATGGCTTCTTGCCATTTTCAGTAATATATGAGAATATTAACTATGAATGTAGTTTTGAATTGTGCATTTATGGACATATTTGTGTTGTCAAACCCAACCATGGTAATGGTCATCATATTGCAAACTTTTGCAAAATTACCCTCAATGTGTTGGTTGATTCATTTCAAAATCATAATAAGAATCATTGATTATAGGGCACCTGGGTGGCTCAGTAGGTTAAAGCCTCTGCCTTTGGCTCAGGTCATGATCTCAGAGTCCTGGGATCTAGGCCCGCATTGGGCTCTCCGCCTAGCAGGGAGCCTGCTTCCTCCTCTCTCTCTGCCTGCCTCTCTGCCTACTTGTGATCTCTCTGTCTGTCAAATAAATAAATAAAATCTTTAAAAAGAAAAAGAATCATTGATTATAAGTGAGAGTTAGGTGCAACCAAGAAGTGGTAAACTACACACACATACACAAACACACACACGTATATGTAAACTATATATGTGTATAGTTATATAATTATATAGTTTACAACTTTGGATTATGTATCAGAGGACATAATTACAAATTTATTTACTTTATAGTTGATTTGTTTTACCAAAGAGAGCAAAGTTAATTCAGGAAGAGATTTTAAAGATCATTCTGCACAACTTATTTAGGTATAAGAATTAAAGAAATGAAAAGAGGTAAAACCATTTGTCCCAGAGTCAGTAGAAAGCATAGGTATAGAAATCAAATTTCTGAAAGCTATAAAGACAGTTTTTCTATGGCCAACATGTGGGCTTCATTTCAGTTATTTCCCACCTTAAAATTTGTATTTTTAAAAATGTTTTGCCTTAAGCAAAAAATAAATTATAGCTTCCATGTCTTGTGAATGAAGTAAATGTTTACTTCTACAGCCTGGTGACTTAGTGCAAAAATATCCAACAAAGAGAGCAAACCTAATGTCACTCATTTAGCAACAAAATGATACTGTCAGCATTTTTATTAATGTTTATTTTGAATCAGGAGACCATTGTCTTATAGAAATATTCTAGACCAATTGCTAGTCTAGACTCTGAAACTTGATGGAGGTGCCTTGTAAATTAAATCCTTTCATATCCCACAGGCTGAGATCATGCACATCTGAGATGTGTTAGCTGAAATTCCACACAATCCTCAATTGCCAAGTTTGGACAAAATGAACATAAGACTAAAAGTAAGAAAACTAAGAAAAATTAACATTAAAAATGTGTATTATACAGAGGACTTACAGACAGCAGTGAGAAGAGAAGGGCCTCTAACATTCTTTACTCCCAGATTGAAACGAAGATGAACTGTTCTTAGCTCCAGGGAAGAATTATGAAGTTAGGGAAAAGGGTTATAAACCCGAGCAACCAAAAGTGAAAAAAATCAGAGAAAGACAAATACTGTATGATCTCATTAATACGTGGGATCTAAAAAAGCTGAGGGTAGAAAGATGATAGCCAGGACCTGGGAGGAGGGGGTTGTGGGAAATAAGGAAATTTTGGTTAAAGAGTACAAAATTCCAGTTATAAGAGTAATGAGTTCTAATGTACAGCATGGTGACTAGAGTTAACAATACTGTATTGTTACTGTACTTGAGAGTTACTAGTTGCTAAGAAAGTAGATCTCAAATGTTCAAACACACTTATACACACACAGATATTGACTATGTGAGGTAATAGATGTGTTAACTAACCTTATTGTGTTAATCATTTAGTAATACATACATACATCAAATCATCATGTTGTATACCTTAAACTTACACAATGTTATATGTCAATTTTATCTCAATAAAACTAGAAAAAAAGATTGAGCAATGAATTAATTCAGAGTTATTTTCTGAACAGCTTTCTTTTGAAAACACATGAATACAAGATGTGATTCCTTCCCTTAAGTATCCATCAGTTTAATTGAAGTTGTATTTTTGTCACCATTTTACCAGTTCAACATTCATTTCCTGAATATTTAGAGTATTCCAGGTATTATGATATATTATTGGAAAAGAGTAATAAAAATAAATGCCCTACAATCACAGGAATGTCATCATGGGAGCAATATAGTAAAAAGTTCAGTAAAATATGGTAAGTGCTAAGATGGCAGAGTGCCCACTTCTCAGTCTTCACTTAGATTTCATATAATTCCCATGGGAAGACTATAGAAATTTAATTTATTTAATTATAGTGATAAATATAGGCAAATAACCTAATATAAAACTGACCAAAGCATATAAATAGGAAATTACAACAGACCAAGCTATAATGTACAGCAAATATATGAAAGGATGCTAAAGCTTAGTAGTAGGGAACTGCCAACTATACCAGTAAGTAGATAACAGTTTTCTTCCATCAGGTTGGTGAACATTGAAAAAAGGAAATCTAGTCATTGTTTTCTAGGGTGCCCGGAAGTGGGCATACTCCTTATTGGAGGGTATCCAAATGGCCATGAATTTATGAAAAGTAATCAAGAAATATATACTAAAATAAAAACACTTATACAATTGGCCTTTGAACAATGCAGAATTCAAATATTCATGTATAATTTTTGACTCCCCCAAAATAACTATAATAGCCTACTTTTAAGCTAAATGCCAATAACATAGTCAACACATATTTTGTATGTTTTATATATTATATAATGTATTTTTACAATAAAATAGACTAGAGAAAAAATGTTAGGAAAAATAATATTGAGGGATGCCTGGGTGGCTCAGTTGGTTAAGCGACTGCCTTCGGCTCAGGTCATGATCTCGGAGACCCGGGATTGAGTCCCACATCGGGCTCCCTGCTCAGCGGGAAGTCTGCTTCTGCCTCTCTCACTCCCCCTGCTTGTGTTCCCTCTCTCGCTGTGTTTCTCACTGTCAAATAAATAATAAAATCTTAAAAAAAAAATAATATTGAAAAGAAAATACATTTATGGTACTATATGTATATTTATTAAGAAAAAAAGTTCTGTATGAGTGGACCCACATAGTTCAAATCCATGTTGTTCAAGGGTCAACTGTATTTTATTTTTAT
>PITA01027587.1:0-20708 GCA_004023965.1 Spilogale gracilis | reverse complement strand
CCCGACCCCACGACCACGCACCGCTGACGAGTCTGCGCCCCGACCCCACGACCACGCACCGCTGACGAGTCTGCGCCCCGACCCCACGACCACGCCCTGCTGACGAGTCTGCGCCCCGACCCCACGACCACGCCCTGCTGACGAGGCTGCGCCCCGACCCCACGACCCACTTCCGCAATTAAAGCAGGTAATGGTGATACTCTGGCTCCGCCCTGCCAGCAGTCCGGGGTCCCACTGTGAGCCTCAGCCTTGGCGCAGGAGCCTCTGAAGGCCTGGCCTGGCTGCCTGAGACCTGCTCAGCCTCCTCTGCATGCTCCCGTTGCCTCTCGATGCAGCCCAGTTCCTAGGGCTGAGGAGAGGGCATAAGCAGAGGCCAGAGGGAACGTTGCCCAGGATGCTTTTCAGCACATTCCAGCCATGACCTGCCAAATAATCTTTAAAAATAAATCCAGCTGGAGGCTCAGCTGAAAGCAGCTTCCTAAGAACTGCAGGGAAAATTGGACAGTGTATTTTAGTGACAAGATAGCTGTGCTGTCGATCCTGTAGGAAAGGCCTCTAAATGTGGGCTGGAGTTGCTGAGGCTTGCTTAGTAGTGGGGCTGTACGGCCTCTCCGTCTGCGGCTCCTCAGGCCCCTCAGACTGTGCCCCGCAGCAAAACAGCCAAACGGGACATCCCCTGCCGCTCAAACCAGTCTGAGAACGAACCTGACTTCTCAGACGTCCACAGTGATCCCCCAAATACTGCCACTGGTCCATCAGCCTCTGTCTGTCTTCTTTATAATATTTAAGTCTGAAAGACCTAACTTCTGAATGCCGTTTTGATCCAAGAAGAAAACTGCTGGAACGAATAAATTAATTACTGATTTAGAATAATAAAGAATGATACCGTCATTTTCCAGATTAAGCGACAGCGATGTCTACACTTTTATAAAGATGGACAGAGACCCCATTGGACCAGGGCTGCAACGGACAAGATACCTTCCCCACGCCCTTCTTCATTCAACCCTCACAGCTCTGAGAGATACCTAACTCCATTTTTTCCATTCCACAGTTGGGAAAACTGATGCAAAAGCTTACGCATGTTTTCCCAAACTTCAGTAAATGGCAGAGCCACAGACTGAACCCACTCTGATTTAAATCCCACCTTGGCTGGGCATGCCACACTAGCCAGAAAGAACTTCCCCTCTGCAGTAGGATAACTCTTCCGGGGACTCATCCAAGAGGCAGACAGCATGGCACTGTGGATTCTATAATGCGATTATAGATCATAGATTAGCAATTAGAATCTGTTACCAACCTACCATGCCCTGGAAGATTCTGGAAGGATTCCATGGCGCTGAGCTGAAATACGCCCACCTCACCCTGTGCTTGCAGTTGAAGGTCCTCAGCTCACATCCTCATCCCTACCTATCCAGTTCCCTCAACCCTCAATATTGTGGTCAACTCCAACAGCATAATTTGTAACAGGTCATGATAAGAAAACACTTCTGCAATGAGGGAAATAAGCAGGATAACTAGAGATAAAGAACAAGATAAATTACAAATATCATATTTTTAAAGGCACCAAAATTCCATAGAGGAAAGAACCCCTCTAGGTGAGCATCCTTGAGATCACGAGGGCGTTTCCTCAATGGGCTTGGTCCAACCCTGCTAGAAGAAAGAATATCTAGCAAGGCTTTCAGCAGCTCCCAGGGCTGAAGCAATAAGTTGGGATTTTTGAAATACCTCAAACTCATATGTGGACGTTTGCTGAAGTCAGTGATAGGGACTGTGGTCATTCAGAGATAGGCCTAAGCCTTCTAAAAATCAGAGTGAAGTCTCCTGAAGAAGTCTTGCTAAACTCAGAAAATGAAGGCACCAGAAGGAGCAAGGCCCCCCTCAAAGCACTGCCTTCTCATATCTTCTTTAAAAATGTCTTTTTAAAGATATTTGTGGGTCCTGAGTCTTCTTGGGTTTCTAGACTGGAGTCAGAGGCTTTGGAACACTGAGGGGAAGCCCTGGACACCCCAGTCACTCAAGGTCCACTGGATGGACGAGGGCAAACCAGAGGGAAGCTAAGGGACATTTTCCTTCCCTTTTCTTTCTGCTTTGTTTCTATTCAGACTTTATGCTTTCTACAGAGTATGAATTTTGCCCTTTTTTTTCATGAATTTTTTAACCTTTCTCCTGGTAGTATTGGTATGTAGATTTTTTCTTAACATATAATGTATTGTTTGCTTCAAGGGTACAGGTCTGTGAATCATCAGTCTTACACAGTTCACAGTGCTCCCCGTAGCACATACCCTCCCCAAGGTCCATCCCCCAGCCACCCCATCCCTCCCACCTCCTTCCTTTCTAGCAACCCTCAGTTTGTTTCCTATGATTGAGAGTCTCTTATGGTTTGTCTCCCTCCCCAGGTCCATCTTCTTTCATTTTTTTCCTCCCTTCCCCCAATGACCCCCATCCTGCCTCTCAAATTCCTCATATCAGAGAGATCATATGATAATTGTCTTTCTCTGGTTGACTTATTTCACTCAGCATAATACCCTCCAGTTCCATCCATGTCATTGCAAATGGCAGGATTTCATTCTTTTTTACGGCTGCATGGTATTCCTGTGTGTGTGTGTGTGTGTGTGTGTGTGTGTGTGTGTGTGTCACATTATTTTTAACCATTCATCTGTTGATGGACTTCTAAGCTCTTTCCATAGTTTGGCTACTGTGGACATTGCTGCTATAAACATTTGGTGCACACGCCCCTTTGGATCCCTACATTTGTATCTTTAGGGTAAATGCCCAATAGTGCAATTGCTGGGTCATAGGGTAGCCCTATTTTCAACTTTTTGAGGAACCTCCACACTGTTTTCCAGGGAGGCTGCACAAGTTTGCATTAAGCCAGACCTTTCTATTAATACTTTGTTAGTGGCTGCTCTAGGGATAATAGCACCCATACGTATCTTACTACAATCTAATGAGGATTAATATTCTCCCCTTCACTCCTAGAGCTCTACGTTTCCTGCTTCATATTTCACACAGGCAAGACCTCTAAAAGAGTGCAGTTTCATTTACCTGACTCCACTGGGCTCTTATTGTATCTTTTACTTCTGCACGTTATCACCCTTACAGTGAGATTTTTACTTTGAATAAGTCATCTGTCTATTAAGAAAATTAGCAAAGAACTAGATAGTTTTTGCATTGACCCACACATCTAACATATCTGTTGCTTTTCATTTCTCCCTAGAGATGCCAATTGTTAGGTGGCATAATTTCCCTTAAGTCTATAGAACATCCTTCAGTGTTTCTTCCAGTGCAGCCTGCTTTCAACATGTTCTCGCAATCTTTGTTCATCAGAAGATGCCTTTTGGGGGGGGGCACCTGGGTGGCTCAGTGGTTAAGCCTCTGCCTTCGGCTCAAGTCATGATCCCGGAGTCTTGGGATCAAGTCCCACATCGGGCTCCCTGCCCTGCGGGAAGCCTGCTTCTCCCTCTCTCACTCCCACTGCTTGTGTTCCCTCTCTGGCTGTGTTTCTCTCTGTCAAATAAACAAAATCTTTAAAAAAAAAAAGATGCCTTTTTTTATTGTTACTTAAATTTTTTTCCAGTGTTCCAAGATTCATGGCCCATTCCCCACACCCCGTGCTCCATGCAATAGGCGCTCCCAGTACCCACCACCAAGCTCTCCCATCCCCCACCCCCTCCCTCCAAGACCCTCAGTTTGTTTCTGAGTCCAAAGTCTCTCTTGTTTTGTTTCTCTCCCTGAATTACCCTACTTCCCATTTCCTTTCCTTCTCCTACTGTCTTCTATATTACCCCTTAGGCACCACAAGTAAGTGAAGCCATGTGATACTTGACTTTCTCTACTTGGCTTATTTCACTCAGCATAATCTCTTCCAGTCCAGTCCATGTTGCTACAAAAGTTGGGTATTCATCCTTTCTGATGGAGGCGTAGTATTCCATTGTATATATGTACCACATCTTTATCCATTCATCTGTTGACGGGCACCTTGGCTCTTTCCACAGTTTGGCGATTGTGGCCATTGCTGCCTTTTTTTATAGCTACATTTGAGGGGTATTCTCATTGGATATAAAATTCTGAGTTGATGTCATTTTTGTTTTGCCTTTTAGTTCTTTAAAATGCTGCTCTTTTATCTTTAGGCCTCCACTGTTTCTAATGAGAAGCCATCTGCCATGCATTATAATTGTGCCTTGTATGACAGGCCCATTTTCTCAAACAGATTTCGAGACATTGTCCTTGTTTTTGACTTTCAGGAGTTTGACTGGGTTTTGCTTCAGAATGCTTTTTTTCTTTTCTTTTTCTAATTTAACCTATTAAGGGATTGCTAAACTTCCTGTAGCTGTATACTGATGTTTTTTTTCAAACTTAGGGTACAATTGGCCATTGTTTTCCTGGTGAATTTTTGTTGCCACATTCTTATTATCCACTTTTTCTGAGATTCCAGTTACATTGTATGATAGCCATCTCACAGATTATTCATTTTGTTCTCTTTTTTCCATTTATTTTTCTCTCTGTTCTTCAGATTACATAATTTTTATGAAACTATCTCTTAATTCATTAATTCATTTTTCTTCCACTTCCAATCCATTGTTGAGTTCATTCAATAATTTTTTTCAATTAAGTTATTCTAGTCTCATTTTGATTCTTGCCTATAGTTGTCACTTCTTTGTTGATAGCCCCTATGTGTTCATTAGAAATAATTTTGTTTAAAGTCCTTTAACATATTTGCAATAACTGTTTTGAATCTTTTTCTATAAACCCAGCAACTAAGTCATCCCAAAGTAAGTTTTTATACATTGATTTAATTTTTTTAGCAGAAGATCAGATTTTTCTTTGTTTTTTCCCTAGTAATATTTTATTTTGCACCATACATTATTATTATATGTTTATAGAAATTCTAGATTATGTTTCTCTGAAGATTGTGGATATTCACTCTAACAAATAGCTTAATTACATATGAATTTCCTTAAACACATTCTTGTTGTTTTATGTGTTGTTGTGATTGAATCTATATATAATTAAGCCCCTCTAACTGGCAGGAGTCTACCGCCAAATTCAAAATTATTTTAAAAGCGTTTAATTTGGGGCTTTGTTAAGGTTACTGTAGAATAGTCTTTACTCTAGAGCCATGTCCTTGTCAGTGTTTCCACTAGGTGTCTGGGTGTGTGAATTATTCCTCCTCTGGCTGAAGCTCCAACATCGCTCAACACTAGTCGGCCTCTACTACTTTCACTCTATCCTCAAACCCACAGCAACTGCTCCATCATAGACTTCACAGAGCCTCACCCTTCATAAGCCCTCCAGACTCAGAGCAAGTCCCTACACAGATTTCCGCCATCTCCCAATGTAGGTCTCTCTGTTTCAGTCTTTTGCAAACTGGGTCTTATTTAAACTATAATCTAGCCCAAATTCAACTTATTCCATTATTGAAGAGATAAGCCTTTTCCCCTTCTGCCTAACACAGGAAAATGAAAACACTAACTTAAAGAATCAAAGCATTACCTACAGTCTTTAAATCCCTTTATGTAAAATATGTACTACAGGATAAAGCAAAAAATCACTAGGCAGGCAAAGAAATAAAAAAAAAAAAAACCTCCTAATAAACAGAAAAAGTAGCCCAGTGACTCAGGTGTTAGAGTTAACAGCAAAAAACTTGTAAAACTCTGGTTAATAAAGTTATGAATAGTGGAAAAGTTCAACAATTTAGATGAAAACAGATATTTTGACATGTGGAATTGGAAACTATAAATAAGTGAAAATGCAATCTAAGTATTAATCAATTATTATGTATTGATTATGAATATTTAATTGATAGATTTAAAATCATATAGGATACAGAGAAATACAAGGTTAGTGAACTGTAAGAGAAGTCAAAAAAATACACAAAGAAAAGAGAAGGGAGAATACATCCAGAGTTCAAGAGGCATGTTGGACACATTTAATAGGTTTAAAATGCTTATAATTGGTATAGCAATGCAATAGGAGGGATGAAATATGACAAAAGCAATATTCAAAGAAATAGTGGTTGAAATGATAAAAGACAAAAGCACACAGATATGAGAAACTCAGAAAACCTCAAGCCTCAGGATAAATACCCAAAAAAATATACTGCTAGGCATATTATAGTAAAACTGCTAAAAGAAAAGAAAAGAAAGGAAAAGATGAAGGAAGGGAGGGAAAGAAGGCAGGAAGGAAGATAGGAAGGCAGGCAAGAAAGAAGGAATAAGGAAGGGAGGAAGGAAGGAGAGAAGGAAGGAAGGAAGGAAGGAGGATAGAAGGGGAAGAAGACAGGAAGGAAGGCAAGAAGGCAGGAAGGCAGGAAGAAAAGAAGGAAGGAAATTCCTAAAAACAACCAGAGATTTAAAAATTACCTTCAAAGTAATAATAGTACAGCTGATTTCTCAAGAGAAAGACTTGAAATCAAAATATAATAAAATGTAATTTTTAAGTACTGTAAGAAAAAATGTGACTCCTTTAAAAATGAAGATGATTTTTTAAAAAGCGTTTGGATGAATAAAATGTGATCAAAAAATAATCAGCAAATCTTAACTATAATAAATACTAAAGAGAATTTCTCAGTCTGAAAGGAAATATCCTAGAGGAAAACATAGAGTTGCATGAATAAGTGAAAATAATCAGAAAATGAAAATATATGGGTAAATTAAAATGAGTATCAACTGCATAAAACAACAGTGTTAATGGCCTTGGAATTTCAATTGTGTGTATAATTAAAATTAATAATAATTGATAAGAATAAAGCAAAAGACAATAGGGATAAATAGAATTGAGACATTCTAAAGTTCTAACAACATCAGAGAAGAGGCAAAAATACCATTTCTATTAGATGGTGAGAAGTAGATGTAAGCTGTGCTATCTACAGTAATTGTGAAAAATATAAAAGAAGATACAAATAGCAATTAATAGAAAAAAATGGTATAATAACAAATCCAACTAAGTTAAAGAAATTCAAGAAGGGGGGTGAATATAAAGCTATTTTTCAACTATGAAATTAATTGTAACATGGTAACAATGAAGTTAGTCATAACATTAAGTATAAACAGAGTGTTGGTGATTTTCTGTTTCTTCATTTGGGGGATCATTACTGAAAAGCGTTCAGATTGTGAAGACATAAATTTGTTATATACATTTTCTGTTTGCAGTTGTATTTTATATATCATTTAGGAGGTATTTTAAGCATCCTGGAAGGCTAGATACCAAAACTCCAAAGACAATGGGAGTGAAAGATATCTTGTGAAAGATAGTTTCACCTTTTCATTATGTATATTTTCTAGTATTTTAGCTACTTAAACATATGTACTCCACATATTTACCAAGAATTTAAATATACCTTAAAAGCCAATGGAAAGTAAATATATACAAAGGTAGTAGTGTCTCTGCTCTCTGGCTTACCATTTTTGGTATCTCATGCTGGGTTTCCATGGGACATTCTCCCTGTCCCTGCATCTGTCAGCTTACCTGGGCTACAAGTTCAGAACAGAAACTGAAATAAAGTAGATTAGAAATGTAGGTTCTTAATTATTAAGGAGTCAGAGAAGACTCTTGTAAACCTGTAATTTTTCCTTTCTTCTCTCCTGTACCCCATCTCTTCGAAGTCTGATAGGATGCCTGAGCAGCACTGGTACTCTGAGGGACAACTTTCTGTGCAAGACCACAGGCATTTTGTACAACTGTGGGGGCTGAACTCCTCGGCCTGTGGATGTTCAAGTTGAGGCCACAAAGTAGGGGCTATGTGGGCCAAAGGAAAGAGAAGAGAGGTTTCTCTGTTCTTTCTCATTGGTTAGAAAAGATTGGAAATTCTTTATAACATCTCATTAAAAAACCAACTCAATTCTAGTGTCAGTGGATGGGGTACCTGGAGTTTTCCTCAGCACAGGGAAGCTTAGCTCAAGGGAGCTATGTGTCTCTCTTGGTCCAATTCCTGGGGGCAAAAAGCATTCATGCCAACAAATTCCAGAGATTAAAGTGCAGCTATGGGACAAGTGTGGGACTCCAAGACCAGCTCCTAGGTGGTCAAAGTCAACCTCTCTGACATCTTCTTCTACTCTTTCCCCCTGTAGCTCCTCTCCCCTGCCCCAGATAATTCTTGCTACCAACATGGCGTCAGTTTGAACACTTGGAGGAGGGAAGAATGTGAAGGGATGAAGTGTGAACGTCACTCCAACGTTCTATGAACACCCCGAGCCGGCACTTCCAGGACGATACTCCTCACCTATCCCCAAAAGCTACTTCTCATTCAGGCTTAATTTTCACACAATTCACCCAAACTAGAAGCTTGCAGTCACCCCTTACCACCCCTACAGGCCCTTGTTTCTGCAGATCTCACATAAGATTCACTTAAATCTCTGTTTTCTGCTTCCCCATGGCCTTCATCAATGAACTATCACACTGATCTTCACCCTCCCCACTCACACACACCATCTGTCACACTGGCTCCAGGAACTTTCATCATGTTGCTCCATTCCAAACCCCTGAAGGTTATATGTGGTCAGCAGGGTAAGATCAACCTTCCTAGTGTGGCAGACAGGGTACCCTCCTATGTCACCAGCCTTACTTTCTGCTTCCCTTCCCCCCACACTGCCACACAGAATTGCTAACACTTGAAGGATCCATGTTATTCCGTACCTCAAATCTTTCCTGGGAACTCGCTCCTTTCCCTGGCTTTCTGTTTTTCCATCTCTTCCTTCAAGACCTGGCCTAGATGCCCCGTCTTCTAAGAAGCCTTTCCTTTCCCAGGTCCTTGCTTTTGCTATGCTTCCATAGCCTATGAACCTCTCTTACTCTCTCTCTCTCTCTCTCTCTCTCTCTCTCTCTCTCTCCCCCTCTCCTCTCTCTCTCAAGTTTTAAGCATTCAGTTAATCTCATTTAATACTCACAACAATCCTGCAAGTGAGTACCATAATCATCCCCACTTTACTGATGAAGAAAAACAGCCATAAGTTAAATCATGTACCCAAAGTCTCAAACCCAGATACACTGATATTTTACTGCAGGTCTATGGGAGTAGTTCTCTTAAAACCATGCTGTCCATAGTCTTTGTCCATAGGCTGTGAGCTCCTCGAAGATGGGGATGAGTGGTGTCTCACAGAGGAGAAGCTCAATCCTTATTTATGAAGACAGTGGCAACACCATTCTATTGATAAAGGACTAGTCAGGAAATTTAAGCAGTGTATAAAGGGTCCCTGGTCTTCTTTTTTAAAATGTCACCTGATATAATTAATTGCAAATATTAAAATGTATGAGTCCTTATTATGAGGCTGGAAACAAGAGAGATGAGCATTGTGTTCCCATCCTTGAGAAGCTGATAGACATAACAACCTAGCTTGAGAGTAGGTAGAGTGTGCCCAATGACCCATGCTTACCAGGAGGGAAATCTCATTTTATAGAAGGAATAAGGTCACCGTCAGCGTCGGAAACCACCCTCCTCTTGCCTAGTCCTTCAGAATGGCCTTTTGCTTCACTGGAGGACATTCAGCATCCATGAGCACAAACCCAAGGGAGTTTCTGGCTATGGCAGGTCAACAGTAACTGCTACAGTACTGTGTGTACCAGTCTGAAGTACTGTGTGTACCAGTCTGAAGCAGAGACTCAGGTATGGGATGGAGGGTATATGCTCTGGATAAAGTTTCTCCAGACCCATAGATTCCCTGCTCTGTGACCTTGGAGAAGTTAAGAGACTTCTTGGGGACTTTGTTTCACCTTTTCCAAAATGATTATTATAACAATGGACCTTGCCCATAGAGTTTTGGAGGATTTAAGAGTGTTATATGTAAATTAGAAAAACTAGTCTTAGATATATATCAAGTGCTACCCTAATATTTGGCATTTCTGTCCTTGATATGGGGTCCCATGTGATGGGTAGTATCACCACAATGGAAGAGATTAGAAAGAGAGGTTTCAAGGTGCAATTGTTACACATTTAATGCAGAGAATGGGGTCAAATTCCTCTTCACTGTTTTTGCCTTCATTTTATATTAAACTCCAGAAGTCCCTGTGACCCTCAGTCCCCATCCCTGCTCTCCAGTACAGAGCATAAATTGGCTACTCAAACCTAAAGACAGGATGAACAGGTGTGGCCTTCAAATTCCTGGGGCGGTGGAGAGAGGACAGGTTTCAGCCGAGACTGTATCTTCTACTCAATGTCCTCTTTGACCCAGCAAAAGGCAAAAGAGGTCTGTTTTCTGTTCTCCCCAGCAGCAACACACAGACTTACTCCCATCGCACACTTTCCATACTGTACTGCCGTGCTCTGTGTCTGTCTCTGGCCTGTAAGTTCTTCAAATGCAGAAACTCTGTAGATTTTTACTAACTCTGGCCTTGACCATGGTACCAGAAAAAGAGTAGATGTTCAATAAATGTTAGATAGATGAATGAATTAATTAATTGATTAATTAATTAATGAATTTTCTGGGTAAAATTAGACAGATACCAGTTAGAGCCCCAGAATGAGAAAATGCTAGTGGAGAAAGCTCCTTCATCATTAGCCATTCAAAATGGCAGCACATATCTAAGTGTGGGGAGTCACACTGTAGGGAGGGAGAGGGCATATTTGCAGTTCCTGTAACAATCACAAGATAAATGTTAAATTTAGTGTTGTATTGATTAGTACTTTAGTATAATTTATTTCCAGTTGTGTTTGAAATATATCTGTTTACAAGTACTGATCTAACACAAATATTAAATAACATAGGAGAATATTTACAAAATTCTTGATCTGGACACTTTGGGGCTAGAATTTTGAAAAAATTGTGGGAAAATCCATAGCTCAGTGACTTCGAAGGATGTGAAAGGTTTCCATTTGGACAGTGAGAGGGAGACCACCCAGAGATCATGGGTTGTTAAAAGACCAATGCTGGTTTCCATGTTGAGGGTCTCACCTTGAGAACACATTATCACCTTTCATGGAGACCAAGAGCTGGACAACAACAATGCAGGCCCAGAATATTGGTGAAGCACTCACACTTGACCCTAAGGAAGACAGAACATGTATCACTGGTACCATTTTCCAGCTGAGAAAACTGAGGCTCCTTGTTGATTTTCTGCTTAGTTGATCTGTCTGTTACTGAGAATGGAGTGTTAAGGTCTCTGACAATTAGCATATTATTATCAATATTGCTATCTATATGTCTCTGTATTTTGGATAACCATTGGCTTATGTAGTTGGCTGCTCCCATGCTGGGGGAGATTATTAGATCTTCTTGGTGGATAAACCCTTTAATAATGATATAGTGTCCTTCTGTATCTCTAACCACTGACGTTAGCTTAAAATCTAGTTTTTCTGATATGAAGATTGCTACCCCAGCTTTCTTTTTAGGTCCATTGGCATGAAAGTTAGTTCTCCATCCCTTCATTTTCAGTCTGAATGTAGCTTTAGTTTCAAAATTAGTCTCTTATAGATAGCATGTGGATAGGTCCCGTCTTTTTATCCAACCTACAACCTTGTTCCCTTTTACGGGAGTATTTAGGCTATTTAGGTTGAGAGTGATTATTGACAGATAAGATCCTGTTGTCATCATGTCGCCTGTGATGTCCTTGTTTCTATGGGTTGTCTCTGTATATCTCTGTTCTCTATCACTCTTGGGGTCTTTCCCATTTTATAGAACCTCCCTTAATATTTTTGGCAGGGCCAGTTTAGTGGTCACATAGTCTTTCAGTCTCTGCTGATCCTGGAAGCTTCTTATCTCTCCATCTATTCTGAATGACAGCATTGCCAGATAAAGAATTTTTTTTTCTTCTCATTTAGTACCCTGAATATGTCTTGCCAGCCCTTTCTGTATTTCCAGGCCTCTGTGGGCAGGTCTGATATTATTCTGATGTTCCTCCCTCTGTACATAAGGAATCTCTTCCCCCTAACTGCCCTTGAAAAATGATTTCCTTGGTTCTAAGATTTATGAGTTTTACTATTACATACTATTAGTATTTCTTGCCTACTACAAGAATAGAACCAGGTCTCTGAACTCCAAATACGGGTCCCTTATGCCATCTCCAATCTAGATCACAACTTCAAGGAGCAGCCAGTTTGCTTGAAGGAGTCTAAGAAGTATGTTAGTTCCACCTGAAAAGGGAAACCTGAACAAGCCTTTTCCCTTTTTTCTACTTCTTCCATGTGCACCTATGGGACAGACCTAACAGGCTGATGTTGACCTGAAGCACCAGCCCAGGGCACAGAAAAGCACAGAGGGCGGCGGAGCCCTGAGCAGCAGGCACCGTGTCCCCATAGCCAGCACAGGAGGCAGAGGGGTATGGGGTGAGGTGGGAATAGCAATCGCTTCCCAAGGTCCAAGGGGCTCAAAGAGACTAGGCCAACTCTCCAGGAGGACGGAGGAAGCCAACGTAGTCCCCAGCAGGCAAGGTCGAAGGGGCTAGGTGAAGATGGCGGAGCAGACGCTTCCAGAAAGAAGGGCACACCAGTGAAAACATCTCTCTGAAGCTGCCCAGGACTCTGCAACCACCCTTGGAGCCCAAGATCATTCACCTGGGCACAGCCTGGAACAAAATAAATCTTTTCCCGTGCACTAAAGAGCTTTGCCAAGATTTCCATTCATTCCCCAGACACTCATGAGGTGCCCCCTCTGGTCAAGCAGAGGCTGACCTAGGAGCTGAGGTCGGCGACAGCTGCCAGCCCAAGGGGAGGGGAAAGTTGTGCTCCTGGAAACAGTGGGCCCAATGGACCCCAGCCCCATGGGTCTAGCAGTGAAAGCAGTAAGTCTGGAGGAACTGTGCCAGCCCATCAAAAGCCCTCCAGAGGGACCCAGAGGGCATCTGTGGACAGCAGCGAGGCGGTACCCTGGCCTTCCTAACCTCCTCATCACGTGTAGCTCAGCCACGGCCTGGCTGGGCCCTGACGACACGGGGTCCAGAGAGGGAGCGAGCCCTTCCCCGGCCTCCCCTGAGCTTTGCCCTGCCAACACTTGCAGGCTGCTGCACTCAAGAGAAATGAAAACCTCAAATGATTTTTTTTTTTAACCAAGAGGAGGAGGGGGTAAAAAATAGCAGCACACAATTAGGGAGCCGCTGAACTTCTGTGCAAACTAATGAATAAACCGCCCTTGACAACTTCCCCCGACTGCTGCCGACAGGATAATTGGGCCTAATTTCTTAATTTTAATGCCGTTGTTGCATTTGGCTTCTGCTAATGAGATGTAAATGTGTGTTGCGGGTTTGTGGATTTGTTTAATTGCAGGGTAGCTGAACTGCGATTGGCCAGAAGGCTAGTCTTGTATTTATTTATTTACTTATTTATTTACTTATTCATTCATTCATTCATTCATTCATTCATTCATCCCTTTATATTTCCAGATGCCCCCAAATGGAAAATAAAGGGAAGCTACGGCTCGGTGGTGCTGTGGTATGTCTGCCTCCTTCCCTATCCCCTCTTCTTTGGGAGGGAGAAAGGAAGATCTAGTGCCTCCTGAGGGCTGCTTGTTTGGGTGTGGGAAGGAGGTCAACAGGACAGCTGCTTCAATGTCATCTCTCCCTTGGCCACTGTGCCATCGGTGTCCACACGGATCTAAATGAGGCCTGTCCAGTCACCTGGGAGGAGGAGGACATGGGGCTGGTCTCAGTGTGCTCAGCAGCAGCAGGAGGAATTCAGATCAGAGTCACTTGGAAAATGCCAAGGCCTCCAGCAGGACTGGGACAAGAGGGGGCCAGAGCGTGACTCTCCCCAGAATGCAAAGGAGTATAGTGAGGCATATGATGGCAGGGAAGCAGCAAAATATGGGTTCCCAGACCTGTCCCTCCATGTCAGGGGCACAGAAAGGAGTGTCCTGATGGATATAAACCCAGCAGAGGCTCAGGACAGAGACAGATAGAGCCAGAGGGGGGTAGAAGGGCTTGAACACTGACCGCAGACTTTGGAGTCCAGAGAGGACCAAGCTGTGGGAATATTGTGCCCCATGTAGTGGTGCTTCAGTGATGGGGAACTGTAAGGCCTTCCAAGTGGGACCTCATTCTATCCTCACCATGGCCCTGGGAGGCAGGGGCTATCCTGGTCCATGTCTGATAGATCGGGAAACTCTCTCAGAGGTTTGTAACTTGCTCAGAGTCACAGAGCAAAACATGAACTGGTCCTCCTTCGTCCCCTCCACTCAGCCAGCCTGTCACTGATCCCTGTGTGGATCCCCACAGACAAACAGTCCCTGTTTCTAGGCAGCTCACTCCTGGGTGGCAGTGGCCAGCATTTGGGTCCAGGAAGGGTCATGGATCACAGGCTCACCAAGCTTGGAGTTCGCTTCCCTCACCCCTTCCAAGGCAAGCATGTGCCATCGGCCAGATCCCAGACGCCCCCCTGCATCCACCACATACGTCCCAGAAGGCGCGAATGTCTGCAGCTGCCATGCCAGCATTCACTGAGTGAGTGAGTAGGGAAGTCCTTCATCAGTTCTGACTTTGGTTCTTGATCCATGGTTTTAAATAAAATCTCTTCACCTTCCTCTCTCCAGAACAATCTTTCACATACTTAAAGAAAGACACTCAGTACCCCCTCAGGCTTCTCTTCACGGGACAAACAATCTTGACTGCCTTCTGTCCTTCCTTCTCACCTTAGTTTCTCTGAGACCCTCTGCTCATGCCCGCTGAGTCTTGTCAGAGCTGCAGAGCCCTGAGTAACTGGAGGTCACACTTTAGTCAGAGACAGAAGAGCAGAAATACGTCTTAGAAATTGGCAACCTGCCTTGAGTATTCGTCTCCCTGTCTTATCGCTATACCTGTCCCCTCAACCCTGTATATCTAGTCTGCCTCCCAATTCCAGACCAGTTTTTGGAGAGAGGACCTGATAAACCGACTCCTCCAGATTACAATTGTGTATTATTTCTCTCAGAGGTATCTGCGTTTAGACCAGAAAATTTATAGTCCAAAACTATGAATCTAACAGTGGAATTTTTTTAGTCAAGGAAGAATAACAATTTTACAAAAAGAATATCCAAAATATTTTGATATCAGCGGGGGGCACAAACAGCCCCAACAGAGAGGATGACCTGGTCTACAAGACAAGTCTCACTCGTGTCTCTTTTTTGTCACTTTATTTTTTACTTCTGTGTTTTCCTTCAATTGAGCCTTTCACTTTTTGCTTTTCTTCTCTCTTTCATGAAAGAAGTTGGAAGTCAGGTGACCCCACCTCTCGCCGCAGCTGAGATGGCTAATGGAAGTCAGGAGGAAAGTACAGCATGATGTTTCTCAAGGACAAACCTTGGAGGTTTGAATGTCACACCGTTCATGACCCATTACAGGCTAGTTCTCGCCAGCCTGTGCCTGAACCCTTCTATGAATCCTCTGTGCTCAAGAGATCCCTTCCGTACATGAATAGCTCTAACAATAAAATTTCTGTCATCACCTTGCCTGAAATGGGTCTCCCAGCGACTTGAAGCAATGGGTCCCCACCCCTATCAGAGGGCATGTTGCCCATTGGGAAGAACGGGAGCCGGGAGCCGGACCCCCCCTTTCCAGCAGCCACGTGCCTCAACTTCTGCCTCGCTGTGTTCATCTGTGCAACGGGAAGGGTCGCCATCATCTTAAAGTGAGGATAAAATGAGAGCATGTTTATAAAGGGCCTGGCATACAGTAGGATGATACACGCTAACTCTGAGCCTTCTCTTCGAAAGGACCTTGAATGCCAGAGAAGACCGTCGTGACCTCCCCTTGCTCCACTGAGTCAAGCTCCATGGAAAAGGGTTGCATGTGCTGTCATAAAGAATAACACCTTTCTTGCCCTTTCTATCCTAAATGGCCAGACAGTGTCAAATACAATAATGAACTTGGCAAGATTGCAAAATGCTGTATCAAACTTAGGTATTATTATTTCTTCTAGTTTTTATGTGTATCTTTGTTTCCCTCTATTTTTCTTTATATCTTACCATTTCCCGTTCTCTTTTCTCTTCCTTCCTAAGCTACCCAACCCTCCCTACAAGTCTTTCTTCCTTCCTCTTTCCTTCCTCCAGTCCCCACTACAACTCCATTGGGCCTGTCCCTGCTGCCTGCTGGAGAGGAGGCAGTATCTGGAGACGGGTCCAGGAGCTCTTCCACCAGCCTCTGAATTAATACATAGCTGCTCATTCCCAAGCACATTTTGTGGGGAAAAATATAACCACATTAGCTTAATAATGGTAATTATTAAAACAATATATATGCTAATAAGAAAGCTACTTAAATACTTTGCAAACAAGATCTTCCTTAACTAGTCAGGCAGCTGATGAAACAGCTCTAATTATTCAATGATTTCATCCATCACCCAAGGCCTGTGTCTCTCTTGGTTGGCTATCTGGACACGATAGCACCAACATCCCGGGCTTTTAAAGCGAGAGAGCTTAGCTGGAAATCTATCCCATTCTTAAATCCTCTTGATAGGCATAAGGAGTAAGACGTGGGAGTACATTCGAAACTAAGTAGAGTGTCCCATTTTTTTCTATTCACTGACGACAATGATCTGTGACCTGAAATGTTCCCTGAAATTACAAGGAAATCTTTCCATGCCGATCCCTGGTTCCTATCCCAGACCAATTATGTCCAACTTAGGCTCCATGTCTGAGCGTCGTTGTTGCTGTTTGTGCTGGATAATTTTTTTTTTTTAAAGATTTTATTTATTTATTTGACAGAGATAAACACAGCTAGAGAGGGAACACAAGCAGGGGGAGTGAGAGAGGGAGAAGCAGGCCTCCCACAGAGCAGGGAGCCTGATGTGGGGCTCGATCTCGGGTCTCCGGGATCATGACCTGAGCCGAAGGCAGTCGCCTAACCAACTGAGCCACCCAGGCGCCCCTGTGCTGGATAATTTAAAAGGAAAACTACGTAACCCCTCACGATGGCTCTCTGAGAAGGAGGCTCGTGGCTCTAGATTCATGACTCAATGGACAGGTTCTGCCTTTGAGCTCCTGGAACCTGCTGGCACCCTGGATGACACCGCGTACCCTGGGATTCCACGCATGAAGTTTCAGAGCCAGGTGGACAGCCGAAGCCAGGCTCAGTCCAGGATAGCTCATTCTCCCTGGGAAATGGCTGTATCAGGGCAGGCATCTGGACCACCCTGGCTCCCAGCGGGCTGACCCGGGCAGCAGAACCAGAGTTCAACAGCGGCACCGTGTGGCAGTGGGACGCACAGAGTACGTCCTCATTCTGACCGCTGTGTGGAAACAGAACTTCCTTTTACAAGCTTCAAATGCCCTGGGGACTTCCCAGTTTGTAAAGAAACCCTTTAAAAAAATAAATGATAGACTGACCTTCCTACCAACAACATTTCAAGTGTCAAATATTTAATTGAAAAAAATGAATTAGTTGTCTCTATGTTTGCACCTCGAGTTTGTAGAGCTTTCGTACAAATGAGGCAAAAAGAGCCGGCATATCCCAGCTTCATGTAATTTAGTATTTACAGCTTGCTCCTGGCCTCAGCAAGATCAAATGTGTTTCAGTGCAGTAAATCTCAAGATTCTTTGACCATTGCTTGTGTCATGTATAAAGTCACAGTTTCTGCCCTCTATTCCCATTTAGTTGACTCTTACATCAATAGAGGCCATCGGCACAACACCTTGCTCTACAGAACCCTGCGTCTGTGCTTGGGGCCTGCTGACCAGACCACATGCTGGCCCACCTCACCTGCCATGAGCTAAGCTCTGTTCCTTCCTCTGCTCAGAGACCTTGGGACTCAGGCGGCCAGGCAGTAGCCCAGGGAGTACTGGTGGGAACCAGAAGACCTAGATTCTAGCCCTGGTTTTTCCACTTGCCTGTGCTTCCGTGAGATTTGGCCCTTCAATTCTCCAACCTTTAATTTGCTCATCTATAAAAGAAGGTGAAAGGAGATGGTTTTAGAGGTCTTGTTAGCTTGAATTATCTCTGGTTGTTAGCGGGAGTGCCAGGAACCAGGTTGGAAAGGATCCCATTATGGGTCAATCAGGAGTCTACCCTCTTATCTGCATGAGACTATCCTGAGTATTTGATTACCTTGCCTTGTTCCTTAAATTTTCAGGCAAATGAGCTTTTTAAAAAAGTCTCATACATTCATTCCTCTAAAATCTCAGTATCTGTGGTCCAGCCTCTTTGCATACCTATGCTGTTAAAAAAAAAAAAAAAAGAGGAAGAAAGAAAGAAAAGAGAGATAATTATAACCCACTGACCCTATCTTCCTCCCGCACAATAACCTGAAGGCTTGTAAGCTGTTGTGTCAGCCCCAGGCATCAAGCCCCTGTGAGCTGAGCTTTGCTACAAACTGTGTCACCCCTCACTGTCCCTGGGTAATGGGAGCCCGAGTAGAACCAAAACGGGTGCACCCCCGTGGTCCGAGTGGGGAGGGCATGGCTCCACACAGAAGGGTCGAAGTCACAGTCTGGGTCCAGGTAGGCACTTCCAAATCCAGTCTCCAGTGATATAAACCTGGACATGTTACATAAAAAAGGGCTGTTCATGTAGCAGGTAAATAAGGGCAGGGGAAGAGGAGAAAAAATAGATTCCAAATGAACAATACGTTCTAGGGCCTGGATCTTTTCTTGGGCTGCAGTCAAAATGGATGTGGAGGCTTTTTCTCTGGTCCCTGAGGCATTCTTGTCTATTCTTTCTCCCCTCTCCCCCATGGAAACAAGGCCTCTGTGTCCAATTACAAATCCCATGCTGCCAGGACGTCCTGAATCCCAGTGCCCAGGTCAACACAGAAGAACTTTCCTCCCCGGGAAGCCACGTGTTTGCCTCACCAAATACCCACAGCCTCAAGCCAGTTGTCAGATGCAAAAAAAAACAACGATTCAGCCTCTGATCAAAAGTGCTTGGGGTTTCGGTGCATTTCAGTGATGCCTGAGCCCTGAATGTCCATCACTGGAGCCATTGGCTGAGACCATGAACCCTTCCTTGTCCCTCATTCCATAGCCCTAAGGGGGCATTCTCACTCCGGAGAGCGAGGACAGTCTCTGCCATGGCGACAGGGAGAGTCATATAGGCAGGTTTTCCTGTCTGATTTTTTTTGTTAATAAATATTTTTGTTTTATTTTTTAATTAATAAAGTTTTGGAGCCGCTTTTAGGTTTATAGAAAGCAAAAAATACATAAAGTTCCCATCTATACTGTCCCTTCTCACCAGTTTGGGCCCTTATTAGCCTCTTGCTTTGATGTGGTATATGTGTTACCATAGATAAGCCAGAATTGATACCTTGTTATGACCTAAAAGCCGACAGTTCACATCAGTGGTCACCCTGCATTGTCATGCTATGGGCTTGGGCAAGTGTATAATGGCAGGCATCCATAACTGCAGCGTCACACAGAATAGTCTCATTGCTGCAAAAACTCCTGTGTCTCATCCATTCATCCCTCCCTGCTCCCCCAAGCCTCTGGCAACCAACAAACTTTCTACTGTCACCATAGTTTGCTCTTTCCCAGAAGCCATAATAGTTGGAATCACACAGTATGTGGCGTTTTCAGACTGTCTGCTTCCACTTAGTGATATGAATTTCCATTTCTTCCACATTTTTAAAAAATGGCTGGCTAAGTCTTTTTTTTTTTTTTTCAAATCACTGGATAACACACCATTGTATGGGTTTATCCATTCTTCTATTGTACTATTGAAGGACAAATGAGTTTCTTCCAGGTTTGGAAATTATGAATAAAGCTGTATAAACATTCATGTTTCAGGTTTTTGTATGGACATAAGTTTTCAGCTCATGGGGGTAAATATTGAGGAACATGATAGCTCGATGACGTGCTTACACTGTGTCTGGTTGTGTGAGAAACTCCCAGCTGTCTTCCAAAGTGACTCTATCATCTCTTCATTCACCGGCAATGCCTGAGGGTTCGTGTGCCCCACTATATCTTCTTCAGCATTTGGTGTCGCCATGTATTAGATTTCAGCCAGCAGGTGTATATGGTATCTCATTGTTTTAATTTATGATTCTTTAATGACATATTATGATGACCATCTTTTCATGTGTTTATTTTGCATCTGCATAGTGTGATGGGTGAGGTAGGTATGTGTCCTAGAGTTCAGCCTCATTTTCTAATTAGACTGTTTGTTTTCTTATTATTCAGTTTTTACAGTCATTTATATTTTTGAATAACAGTTCTTTATCAGATGTGTTTGGCAAATATTTTCTCCTAGTATGTATATTGTCTTTGCATTCTCTTAACAGTACTTCTCACAGAGCAGAAGTTTTTAATTTTAACAGCAACAGTCAGGGTCTGGAGGGTGAGGGAAGGCCGAGCTCGAAGAGTGGTGTGAGGATCTCCTGAGAACAATGTTCTCAGGGCTCTTTATTTATAGCATGGCATTACATATTTTTCCAGATGGAAACTATAAGATCAAAGAGTTTCCTTTAAGTGATGGTTCATTATTTTTACAAATGGACATTATAAAATCTCAGAGTGACGGCTCATTATTTTCACTATAAGATCTTTGAGCTTGTCGATTTGTTCTTCTATGGATCTTGCTTTTAGTGTTCTATCTAAAAAAGGCATTGCCAAATCCAAGACTAGATGATGATAGATAGGCAGGTAGGTAGATATGAACTCTATATAGATTCATCTCTATCTATTTAGCCCATGCAGACATGTATTATAAGGAATCGGTTCATGTGATTGTGGAGGCTGACATACTAGAGTTGGCAGACTGGAGGCCCGGGAGAGCCAGAGGTGTAGCCCCGTCTGAAAGCCTGAGAATGAGAAGAGCAGCTGAGGATGTGATTGCAGTCTGAGAACCTGCAGGTTCAAGAATCAGGAAGAGCTGGTGCTTCT
>PITA01027586.1:0-20692 GCA_004023965.1 Spilogale gracilis | reverse complement strand
TAGCTCCATGTAGTGTAACCATACATAAAATCGCCAAAGGAATCAAATACAGATTTACTTATAGAAATAAGAGCTAAGGACTCATGGGTGGCTCAGTGGGTTAAGCGTCTGCCTTCAGCTCAAATCATGATCCTGGAGTACTGAGATCGAGTCCTGCATTGGGCTACTTGCTCAATGAGGAGCATGCTTCTCCCTCTGCCTCTGCTGCTCCCCTGCTTCTGCTCTCTGTCTCTCTCTCTCTGGTAAATACATACATACATACATACATAAAAAATATAATATTTATCACAACAAGAAATAAAAGCTAAAGAACCTATATCAGCTTGGCCATAATTATATCTTATTCTTCTTAGGATCACGTTATCAGATTACACTATAGAGTTTGGTGCATCTTCACATTGTTAGACAGTCTGTTGATAAATTCAGATAAATATATGTCAACAGGCATAAAAGTGGTAGAAAGGAAACCAGTATTTGGCTTTCAAATATTGGTGTTACACGTATCTGACTCTAACTTATATAAACAATAATTATTAGAAATAATAAAGTCATTTGATCCAATATGGGAAAAATTCAAACCAAATGTTAAGACTACATAAAAAATCTCACAATTCAAAAGAATAGGAAGTCAAGATACTCTGAAGTGAGCCAATCACTAATACAAATATTCAATTAGCTTCATTCAAGGTCGGCCAACTTACTGGAGTGTAGTCTTAAAGTGTATTTATGGTGTAAACTCTGCTGTGTTATATTTAAAATACCTTTGGTCAAACCAAACACAGAGATAATTACAAAAAGATTCCAAACCAAAAAAAGTATCTCTAAAAGTCCATCATTTGGGGGCACCTGGGTGGCTCGGTCAGTTGTGACTGACTCCTGGTTTTGGCCTAGGTCATGATCTGGGTCATGATCAGGGTCCTAGAAATGAGCCCTGTTGGGCGCCGCATGCAGCACAGACTCTGCTCAAGGATTCTCTCTCTCCCTCTCCCTTTGCAACTCTCCCCAGCTTACGCGTGCTCTCTCATGCTCACGCATGCTTTCTCATTTCTCTTTCTCAGACATGCTCTTTCTAAAACAAATAAATAAATCTCTTAAAAAAGGTAAAATTAAAGCCCACCATTTTTTGTACTCTATTTGAACTACTGAGAAATTTTACTCATAGGATATGTAATGTCATTTCGGGTTCACTTGCTGTGACTGCATCATTTTATAGAGACTACTGAATTTTGCAACATGCTGTCAATGCCATTCCCTGCACCTTCAATCAGATGTAAGCTTTATCAAGCCAAGGATTTTCAACCACTCAGTTCACTGCTGGATCCAAGAGCCTACAACAACAACCTACACAGAAGCCACTAAACACAATTTGCCGAGAATGAACACAAAAGATCAACATAAAAGTAAATGATGGTACTAACATTATATAATACTAGTTTGATAATTTGAGGTATACTTATATTCTATACATTTTAAAGTATAATAAACGTAAAAGAATAGAGGAAAGAAGTTCTTGTGGAGAACTTTAAGACCTCTACGGATACATCTATTACGGGGAAAAAAGCATATGTCTACTAAGATCAAGAAATACTGATGTAAAACTAAAATTTCCACATGAAAGAGAATGATAAAGATGACAGAGTGACAATGTAAAGTCAATGAGAACCATGCTATTCATTAGAAGAATTCACCGATATGAAGTACTAAATAACATGAAAACATCACTAAAATAAATCTAGACAAAAGAAAAATATATAAGTAGCACTTTGGTTTATACTAAACTTAAATATGAAAAAAAATCCACAATTCAGTTTTAAGACCAATGAGAACTGAAAAATAATTCTGGTATAGTATAAAAAAAGTAGTTTAGAGCTAACTTTTTAAGTAGTTTTAAGGTAAAATGAGCATTTTTGCCACATCTTTTTTTTTTTTAAGATTTTATTTATTTATTTATTTGACAGAGAGAAACACAGCGAGAGAGGGAACACAAGCAGAGCGAATGAGAGAGGGAGAAGCAGGCTTCCCGCCGAGCAGGGAGCCCGATGTGGGACTCGATCCCAGGTCGCGGGTATCATGACCTGAGCCAAAAGCAGTCACCTAACCAACTGAGCCACCCAGGCACCCCATTTTTGCCACTTCTAACAATATTCTTAACTTCAGTATCCCTCAGACCACTCCTAAATGATATCTATAAACAGAGTTAAAAAACAGTCTTTGAACACAAAGTAAAACCACCTCCTTTTCATTATATAAGGGGCTAAAAATAATGTATTCACAGAGGAACCTCTTTAAGGTGCTACGTTAAAAACAAAACACAAGGTGAAAACAGGGCTTATAAAAAGGTACAATTTGTATAAAATTATCTGAATCCATTGGTTTGGTTTGGTTTTAGAGAGACAGGAAGGGTGTGTCCGGACAGCAGTGGGGAGGGAAGGGGTGGGAGAAAGAGAAGGAGAGACAGCTATTCTTAAGCAGGCTGCATGCCCAGCACAGAGCCCCATGCAGGGCTCAATCTCAACACCCTGAGATCAAGATCTGAGCCGAAATCAAGAATCGGACGGTTAATGGACTGAGCCACCCAGGGGCCCCTTATCTGAATACTTTTTGAACTTTCTACCAGATTGAAAACAAACTTACATCTATTCAAAACTAAAAATGCACCTTCAAGAGGATCTACCAACTGGAGCACAGCCTGTATGCATATAGCTTTCTGGCTTCAACAGACTCTTGTTCACATACCTACTAAGGGACATTGCCTATGTATATCCTCACATGCCCTATAAATTGTCAGTGAAGATTTCTTTCGACTTAGGGCCACTGCTCTTAATGAGAAATTATATATATATATACACACACACAGAGAGAGAAATACAGCTAGAGAGGGAACACAAGCAAGGGGAGAGAGGGAGAAGCAGGCTTCTCCCCAAGCAGCGAGCCCAATGCAGGGCTCAATCCCGGGACTCTGGGATCATGACCTGAGCTGAAGGCAGATACTTATGACTAAGCCACCCAGGCACCCTGAGAAATGCTATATTACTTTAAGCAAGTTCCTGTTAAAAACACCAAAAAGCAAATAGTCCCTTAACACTGACTCATCCACGCCTAGTTACAATCCAAATCATTTACTCTCAAATCCACCCTACAACTCCAGGTATAAACCCATGCCTCAGCAAAACTCCAAAGTCTAAATGCCAGGTGTGTTGGAAGACACTAATAACCTGTGAAATGTATAATTTTATATTACTGTTTAGTGGACATCTGTATTTTAAACTATTTGGAAATAACTAGCAAGAATAAAATTACTTTCTCAATGATACAATAATAATAGTATCACATAGTTAAGCTAAATAGAATATGAAGAACCACATGTTACCTATCATCAATCAATCCAGCTGTCATCTCTGATTTGCCTGTCCTCTATCAACTCACATATTTCTTTACTTTGAAAAGCCCTAAAGAATCCAATAGAAAATTCATATGGTATTCCATAGACCAACAGTTGAATATTATCTTTGCCAATCCAGGTACAAAAATACTTGTTTCCCTCCAAAGCATGCAAATGACAGATAAAAACATTGCAATTACAAAACAAAAATCTTAAAGCTCATAGATGGACACTTTTGGGTGCATGGAGGAAAACGAGACATGGTGTTTGCATCAAAAGATGGTTGCTTCTAGGAGCACCTGGGTGGCTCCGGCATTGGGCATCTGCCTTCGGCTCAGGTCATAATCCTAGAGTCCCAGGATTGAGCCCTCTTTGGGCTCCCTGCCCGGCAGGAAGCCTGCCTCTCTCTCCCTCACTCCCCATGCTGGTGTTCCCTCTCTAGTTGTATTCCTGTCTGTCAAATAAATAAATAAAATCTTTTTTTTTAAATATTTTATTTATTTGACAGAGAGAAACACAGCTAGAGAGGGAACACAAGCAGGGGGAGTGAGAGAGGGAGAAGCAGGCTTCCCGCCGAGCAGGGAGCCCAATGTGGGGCTCGATCCGGGGTCTCCGGGATCATGACCTGAGCTGAAGGCAGTCACTTAACCAACTGAGCCACCCAGGTGCCACCATAAATAAAATCTTCAAAAATAAAAATAAAAATATGGTTGCTCCTATATAAAATTGTTCGTCTTACCCTTGCAGTTGTTTATTCTTCCCTAATTCACTGTGCTCTAATACTGTTCTGCCAAAAGCATTTTAAATTAAACCAAATAGCATGTGTAACAAATCTCCTCTGTTATGTGAAGTTGGACTTAATAAAAATCATTAAAGAATGTAACTAAAGAACTAGAGGCAGGAGAGAAGACTGATGAGAAAAATTCTCATTTTCCCCAGTAGAATAGCCCACAATTTCAAACAGCATGTACTCGATCAGCATTGGCACACAGGGGAGAGGGAGTGTGTGTGTGTCTACATATATCACACCTATGAGCTGGATGGGTAAAATGGCATCATCTATTTCTATAAATTTCACAGATCTTTCTACCCATGGTCTGACCTATAAAGAAGGTTAGGCAAATATAAGCAAAACTCAAGTAGCATTTTTTTTACCTTATAAAAATTCATGAACATCATTACCACATGCTTTCATTCATTTAAAAAAAAAAAAAACTAAATACCATCTGTGCACAATAGTCTAATTAGGGGATTAGAATCACAGACGCTTTGCTGGCTCACATGTTCAAGCACATGCCCCCTTGACCATTTGAGAAAAGAAAAGAAAAGTGAACAATAGAAATGTAGTCAGGAGCATCCCTTTAGATTCGGCTTTGGCTGCGAGAGTTAACTAACCCCACAGAATTTAGCTGTCTAGCACTCCCACTGGAAATTGACTTTCTTTTCCCCCCTTGATGTGCATGCCTGCCCCAGCACAAGCCTTAGAATAAACTTGGCATCACATGAATCAGGTTTTAATAGGTTCAAACAACATTTTACAGAAGACTGGTAGTTACAGTCTGCAACATGCTACAGGGACCAATTTTTCTGGATTTGGTATCCACAATAGAAAAATCAAGTGATAATACTAAATTGTTCTGAAAGAAAATAAATGACCTATAATCATCACTCAAGAGTGATGTATAATGTATACATGACCCTATAAAAGATGTGTAATAGAACTTGTAATTCAAGCTTCACATTAATTTTAGGGTCTATGAATTATAGACGCTCTATTGGTAAAATGAGTTCAGATAGAAAAGTCAAGGGACATCATCTTTCTTTTAATTAGGGCTACTCTTCTTCCTTAGCCTAAATTCTAGTAAAATTATTGCACTAGAAGCATTTTAAACTTGATATGTATCCTACAAGTCCCATCAGGTAGGATCAGTAGATTGAATCTCACACAGCTATTTAAGATGTCAACAATTAAATACATTCTGCATTAAGAAAAAAAAAAAGAGCAGTGAAATTTTGTTGTATTTCATAACCATTAAAGATATGTAACTTTGTAGATTAGGAAATGTGGATGACGGGTAAGTACAAAGCCGCCATCCCTCATTGAAATGGGCACGTTTACATCTTCTCCACATAGCACAAGGTCAAAATAAACTAATAAATAAGACGCATGTAAAAACCGTACGAATAATCACAGACTCAGTAATTGAAGGAGAGGAGTGAATCAGTCAAAACCTCAATCGTGACAACCACAATTTTCCTTTTACGTTTAAAATGAAATGCATTATCAACAAAAATGCAAATTAAATGGGGCCACCACTCTTTCGGCCATCATGGCACCTTGAAACCCAAATTCTTGTCTCTTTTTTAAAAATTTCTCTTGTACAGCGTTCCATAAAAGGACTGGCCGATCTGCTAAAGACCAGCTCTTTAAGTCCCAGTTTCATAAGAGAGATCCATGTCCAGCTGGAAATAAGTTCAGGCATTTTCAGGCCAAGCCAGCTCTATAACTAGGTCTTTTCAAGTAAAATTACGTCTACACAGATTCTCCACATTCTGATCCAAAGAGAAAAAGCCCCAATTTAAATATAGCTTATAAAATCCCGAATTACATGCTCTTCTTTCAGTGGTCAGACTCCGCGAGTTATTGACTAGGGCATTCTCTTTGGATTCTGGAGGCCATTTCTTAGGAATATTGGCTGTTGGAACAATCTCATATTGTCAACAGATGCTGGGAGGCTGCTTATTCAGCTCAGGAGTGGTTGCCCGTGGAGGCTCATTGCTTCAGGCTGAAGCAAATTAATCCCAGCAGAGATGAGTTTTATTTGTTTCTCTAAGAGCGGGAAGAAATATTGATGAGAGCATTCTTAGCTCTACTAAGGACAAGAGACTGCTGAAGATCTCGCCAACCCAATTTCGCATCTCCAGCTTGGTGGGAAGGGGTGGCAGGGAGCCTGGCTTGGTCTGCAGGACGTGTGGGGCACTCACCTAGCTGACTCCGCTTTTCACATCACACACACAGCCCTTTGTTCTCCCTGGATTTACAGGGGGAAGGGTTAGTCTCCTGTGTGGACACATTCATATCTGGCACTACACATTTCTGAAGATAATAAAAATGCCACTAGAAATTGTAAACAGCAACAATGAAAAGCATTTTTCGCTCATTGTCTAATGTTGAAAAGTCTGATTATTTTTAGATCACTCATCATATGCAAGTATTCTGCTTTTCAGAATTTCACTTGGATGAGATCATTTTCCAACTGGACACACTATTTTCTATATTCTTCTCTTATTTCTTACTGTGAACCTTTCCTCCCCAGGAATAAAAACTAGCAGATTTTACGAACCACTGCATCGGAGTTCATGGCCTAGGAGAGCAAATGCTCATCGTTAAGGAATAGGCAAGAATAAAAAGAGAAATACTTTCCAGTCTTTTAATTAGAAATTCCTTTGACATTAGCTTATGAGCATCCAATAAGAATAAAGTTACTAATTTTTTTAATAAGAGCTACTAATTTAATGTACTTTTAATGGACATAGTATTAGATTAAATGGAAATAAACACACAGAGGTTATGAATTGTAACCCTTCAATTATTGTTAGGTGGATAGTAAATAAGTAACATATGAATTTGGGAGTACATTTTATTTATGTTAGATTTGATGTGTATGTGCATTTCAGTCTTGTTTTCCATCTCTTTAAAAAGTAATAGTATAGGAGCAACTGACTGGCTCAGTGGGAGAACAGGAATCATGATCTTGGGGTTGTGAGTTCGAGCCCCACGATGGGTGTAGAGATCCTTAAATGAAAACTAAACAACAACAACAAAAACCTTAAAAAATAAATAAATGAAAAATAATGAAAATGTGAATTTTAAACATTTCTTAACTTTGATTTTAGAGTTTCTAAGCACTTAATATTATAGTTTAACTTTAATATAGTTTAAATTTAAAAAGGTTATAGAAATGACTACCTTTGAAGAAAGTGTGTACTGCAATAATATTAGTCCAATCTAGGGTAAGTCCTAAGTTTTATGCTCAATTTTTTAACTTTTTATAAAGGTAAAAAAAAGGGGATGTGGTGAGGTATTGATATGTAAGAAAGGTCTCCACCAAACTAAAAGGTAGTAAATACTTCTTGGCTAAAACAATGAAAGTTGAATCACATATTCATCTGCTTTACAAACAAAGACCTTAAGAACATCCTGCATGTTCAAAACACCATTGTGTCCCGCCTTCCCTTATGTTTCTGTTCTCATCTGCTACATCTTACCCTTTCTTACTTCAAAATACAACAAGCTGTTTTGAGCTGACATTTCAAGCATACGGACATCATGGTGAAATGTCTTCCAAATGTTTCTTCTCCTCTGCATCTTTCTGTCACCTCAAGGACTATTCGCACTCTTCTTTTTCCATGTTTCCCAACATCTACCACTGAATTATCAGTCTATGTTCTCAGGACCTCTCCATTTTTTGCCTCTCTCCCCAGTCTTCCTTTATCTATATTATGTCATCTATTTCATCAATTCACTTCTCTTTTTTAAAAACTTGGAGGACATACTTCTCAGTCTCTCTACATTCAGAGGGAATCTCTCTGCTTTCCCACCCTTTTCTCCCACTTGGTCTTTTCCATACTAAATGCATTGAAACAAGCCATTGGGTTCATTCTTTTTTTTTTTTTTTAAGATTTTATTTATTCATGAGAGACACAGAGAGAGAGACAGACAGACAGACAGATTCCCAGCATTGCTGGGAGCCTGATGTGGGATTCGATCCCAGAGTCCTGGGATCATGACCTGAGCTGAAGGCAGACGCTTAACCGACTGAGCTACTCAGTCATCCCTATTGGTTTCATTCTAATAAACTTTTTTTGGGGGGGAGGCATTTGTGTTCAAGTTTTTAATTTTCTACTTTCTGTTGGTTGAAAAAATATTATAAAAAAAATATAGGGGGCATGATGAAATTTAGCATATCAATAAAATGTAATATTTTACCATGACTTCTAGGTGCTCTGTTAGAGCAACAATCATTGCTCTGATTACCCCTGGTTATCTTCAAGCATAAGATATTTGAATAATTACAATTTTCTATCCTGTTCTATTACATTATTAATGATTTGTTATTATGCAGTACCTATAACTATAGTATATGCTGTTTTGGGTTTACTCAATCCAGCCACCATTTAAAACTCTCTCTCCCACACCTAATGCCTGAAGCTCTTAGATTCACAGCTTTTAGATCTGGAAAAGACTTAAGAGTACAACCTTTTGATTTTATGAATGAGAGGCCTGAAGCCCAAAGAGTAAAACAGTTGGCCCAACATTTCACAGCAAAGCTAGGGCAGGTAAATTACACCACCTGTTTAAAGTCAGAGTGCCTGACTGCACTGGGTAGTCCGGGACTGAAGGTGGAAGGAGTAAGAAGACTGGAGATGAAAAGGAAGCCACGGGGTGGAAGATGGAGGGTGTACGCAGGGTAGCACAGTGGGTTAAAGCTACCAACTCCTGCTCTCGGTTCAAATAGTGCGATTCAGCCCATAAAGGGGCTCTGCATTCAAGGTGAAGTCCGCTGGAGACTCTCTCTCCCTCTGCCCCCATCTCCGACTGTGTTCTCTATCTCTCTTTCTAAAATAAATAAATAAATATTTTTTTTAAAAAAAAGAACGAGAGAGAGAGAAAGAAAGAAAAGAAAAGAAAAGAAAAGAAAAGAAAAGAAAAGAACGGAAAAGAAAAGAAAAGAAAGAGGAAGGCAAGGATTAGATCATGACGGACTTTTTCTCTATATGGCTGTGACTATACAGAGGTGACTACTAAACACACATTTCATTAATTAACATTTAGATGTCAAGTAAAGGAGGTTATATCTTTATATATATATCCAATGCGGAGTCCCTACAGGATTATAACACAGGAAATAGTGACACCAGACCTACACGGTAGAAATCATTTATTACCAGCAATGCAGTGGAAGAATGATTTCTGTAAAAGGAGACACCATACTTCTAGAAAAATAATGATCATATAATCTTGGTCATTTCACAGATTTTAGAGATTAATAAAATGAACTAAAATACTTGTGCAAGGCCATGAGACTACCAAGAGCAAGAGTGTGTATATGTGTATTTCTATTTTAATCAACTCAATAGTCATTTAACAAATAATTTTACTGGGATATAATAAGCTGATATTTTGTGAAATTTCTTTTAACATCTGATATGCAGTATTTTTTTAATCTTATTTAAAAAAATTTCAAATAATTATGTCCAATATTTAATTAGTAATACCTTTCCTACTATAGTTAACCCTGACTAATATAGAAATTTAGTGTATAAATCTTTCAAAGGGGAAAGAGAATAATAAAAAATAAGGTGATTATAAGAAAAATACTTCTATCTTAAGATTCTTTAACCAAAGTTCATACATAGTTAACAAATTCAGTTTTCATTCATAAAAAAACTATATTATGACCCATGCATGTTCTGTTGCCAGAGTAGAGAAAGAAGATGCCATTCAAAAAGTACTCATTTAATAAATTATTATTGCTGCATAAACCCATACGTATGAATCTCAAAAATATAATATGGAATTTAAGAAAGCACACACAAGATAATACATATCTTGATTCTATTTACATAAAGGTAAAAACCATCAAAACCACTAATACATGATATTAGAAGTCAAGATAGCGGTACTAGAGGAGAGAAGGCAGAGGCAAAGACTGAGAGGAGCTTCAGGAAGATTCTGGGCTGCTGGTAAAATTCTACATATTGATCTGGACAGGGGTTACATGGGTATGCTTAATTTGTTATAACTTATCTAGCTATATATTAATAATTTATAACATTTTCTGTATGCATATTTAAATTAAATTTGCATTCTAGAGAATATCCGTTATTAATTTGGTAAGCATTTTTGACCATTTTATTAGATCCATGCAGAGTTTCTAGCATCAAAGAAGAAAATATGGATGCAAAACAACTAAAATCAGATCTCATAGGGTAAAGGAAAGAAAAAAGACCATAAAATACATCGTGTGGGATGATGAAAAAGGTTAGGAACTATGTGAATTTTACAGTCAAAGGGGCCTCAGCACAAAAATTTGCTCCATCACTTCTTACTTTGGGACTTACCTGTTAAGATGGGCTTTTGAGGAGACTCACTGAAATTCATTACTGGACTTCCATCAACTTTATTTTTTCCTGTCCCTATAGTGTTTTATAAAGTCGCATGCAAACACAAAAAAGTGATTCATTTAAGTTGTAAGGTTAGAGAACAGTTACAAAATTTAAGACTTCCCAGAAATGACAACTGAGCAGGCACTTGAAGCAGGAGCTGAACTTGACCAAGAGGATTTCAAGAAAAATCAAATTTCCAAAAAAGCAAAAGCACACACACAGATGCCAAGCTACTTAAGTCCAGTAAGACTTAGCAGTTCTTAAAAAAAAAAAAAAAAAAAAAAAAAAGACTTAGCAGTTCTGTGTATGTATGCGTGTACAGGAGACGAGTGGAGAGAGACAAAAGGAGAAGCTGGTATGTTTAAACGAGGCTGTGTTTAAACTAGGTTGTGAAGGGCCTTGTAAGCTAATGCAGGAGTGTTTTGCTTGGTTTGCTTTTATCCTATAATTATGTGGTCTAACATAAATACCAGGCTCACCTGGTTCCTTGAGAGCGGAGTAAGATTGTCCAAACCTCTCTTCTGAATCCTTAGCGATTCAAACTCCTCCTCCTCAAGCTTGAGGCCAGATCCCTGAATACTGTTTTTCAATTGTGATCTGTTTCACATTGCATTACCAAATATGAGACTGAGACTCTTCGTGGTTTTCACATGACCCCACCCTCAACAACAAAAAAATCCTTTCCAGAAAACATTTGTGACTTTAGTCCTCTTGTCTTGAGTGGGAAGGTTATGAGACGACTGTATTGCACAAATGCATAGGACTTCAAGTTCAACAATAGGTATTACATTTCTTAAATTGTTGCCTCACAACAAAGGGGATTTGGGACAGAAATTCTTTCCTGATCATCTTTCTTTGAATACAGTTTTGACCAATTAAATGTCTTTTAACAAAATAAACCATCAAAAAACTGCTTCTATGGATAATATATATTCAATTCATCAAAACATCCCACTGTCTGAGATTAAAATAAAAATAATTTTCATGTTAGCAATTTATTCCTGTTAAGTCATTGATTTACCAATTTGGAATTTTTATAGGTATGTGGGTTTTTAACATCTTGTCTGATCATGGTAAGAAAATGTAAACTACGGTATGTACTACAACAAAGCAGCAATTTCCAGTCTTCTGTGGTAACACACATGAAGTAGCTAATGATAATATTCTTAAAACAAGTCTTATTTCAAATATCCCCTTTCTTGCATAAAAACAACACCCCTTTTTAGAATGTCAGTCTATCTAAAATGAAGTAACCATTTTGACCCTAAAATGAACACTGTCAGCAAACAAGATTATAGAAGTCTTTTCTCCACCTTGAAACAGTAGTTCTTTACACTTCATAAAGCCCTCTGGGTTACTTTCTTGTCTTGACTTCAAAGAGCTATATAAAGCTTAGCTCAATTTTGCAGTGGCATACAGCATGATGAGAAATGAGCCTGGCTTGGTGTTAGGTCATGGTGAGCCAACCTCCAAAAAATGCTAAAAACCGTACATGTTTTATAAAAATTCCTTTTAGTAGTACCATAAAATAGCTAGCTACTACATTAAGATTGGTTGGAACCTGGAAGTCGTTGAAAAAAATAACTGTTCACTCATTGGTTTGATGTGTCTCATGTCTCATACTAAAGATCAGCAGAATGTACAATGGGTCCTTAAAAAGTACAATATAGCCGTCCTTTTTTATGACAAGATGATACATTCTATACAAAGTCACCTTCTCTCAAAGTCAATGTTGGAGTCACTATCTACAGATATCAGAAAGCAGATTTCTCAGAAAGAGATCTGACCTTATTCAATGCCGCAAGTTCAAGAGTTAAACTATTAGGAAGCTCTTGGAACTGACTAGAAACAAGTTCACTCTGGGAAAAAAAAAAACAAAAACAAAAATGCATTAATATTTCTAGCACAAAGTAAAATAGTGTTTTTGCTTTCCTGGTTCTATATTTACATTAAGCTTTTTTTTCCCCCAAAACATGCCAGTTTGTGTTTATTCCATAAATTTCAAAAAGAATTAAAGATGAGCCAGGACAGCACATTTTTTCACATATGCTGCTGTAGCATATTAGGGGAATGCTACAGGCTACAGCACTTCTTTCCAAATTGAATTACATTTCCAATTTTACCAGACATAGAACCCTAAAATTAAATGAAAGCCACCAACTTGACTTTTTTAGAGAACCATGACGAGGAAGGAAACACGCATGTACAGGAGGGTACACACACACACACACACACACACACATAAACGTGATTCTAATTAAGGCAGACACCGTCTTATAGTGATTGATGCACACATGATGTTTCTTCCTAGTTAGGCAGAAATGTTCATAGTCAGCAATTTGGTGGAAACGGAGACCGCCATATATATTGCCAGCTGGGCGCCTTAACAATACGGAGTTTTGAATCCTGCTCGGGGACTGCATGTTCATAGCAGCACAAGTTTCATTTGGATTGAAGGAACTCCAAGGAGAAAGACTAGCGGGGAACGCCAGTCGGTTAAATAGGATATATTTAGAAATGCACACTATTTTAAAATTAACAATTACAATACAGAATCTAAAGAAACAAGATAGGAAGAAGTAAGATTGCTAGTAAAAGTACGTTCCAAGCTAACGATACTAGTGCTTAATTCATTTGTTCTTGCTCTTCCTTCTGTCTGACTGACTCCACGAATACTGTCAAATTTTACTCAAATGTTACCCTCTCAGTATGCCTTCCTGTGCTATTGTAAAGGAAATGCTCTCTAACCCCATTACTCTCCCTATATCCCATTCACTTCTTTATTTTTTTCCACAGCACCATATTAATGTACCATATATTTTATTTACTCTCTTAAGGTTCATCTTTTCCCACTAGAATATAAAATCTGTAAGGTCAGGAATGTTTTCAGTTCTGTTCACTACTGTATCTCTAGGATTTAGAACATTTTTTAATAAGTTAGGTGTTTTATAACTTTTTGTAAATAAACAAAGAATTTCCATTAGTGAAATTAGTATAGTGGGGAACAGCAACAGGATATTTTGCTGTCCATTAAGATATATTCTTAATTTAAACTTAATTTTTCAGTCTCATTTTTAGCTATCAGGACACTTTATCTGTTGATACATTTACAATAAATATGTTTGTTTTTTCTAGTACGATCTAAATAAGTGGTTTGTTTTATTATCTTCTTCTCATCCCTTTTTATATGGAACGACATTTCCCAATCTGATAAAGAAAGTCTTTTAACACAAGCATTCAAAGAAATCAAGGTGGAAACCAGTTGAGACAATTACAAAAAATGAGTCAAAGATATGTGATTACAGTCGCAGCTTCAGTAATGGCTGAGCAGTTTAAATTCAACTAACCCACCCACAGAGAACTATTATATATTTTAAACAAAAAATAAGGAACGGCTCTTTGAAGGCACTGGAGAGTGACTAAAAAGAGGGATAAAATGGAGAGGATCTGAGCTTGAGACAAGGAAACTGCCCTGGGGATTAATGTAGACTAGTACACTCTTCCATGGAGGCACTCCCCAGACAGAACTGATGTGTTAGAACTCACAGAACTCAAGCAGAAAGCCACAGGTTTACTGGCCCGAGATGTAAGAGAATGATGCTCACAACTGCCAGAATGGCTAGAAATTGAAGGAGAAAAATATCCAAAAATGAGAGCCACGTATGAAAGAGCTCCAAATCTGCATATAACCTCCCTTCACATCCTTGAATGACCTATGAATAGCACGTGTGCAGTGGAGACCCCACAGATCCCAATGGGAAGCATCAGCTAAAAGGTTAAAAGAACTGAGACTAACATGGGAAAGGTGGAGTTGAAGTCACACCTCGTTAGCAGAGCCACAGCTTATGACTAAAACCATGTCCTACACAGAAGGGATTCATCTTGGACCAAGTGCAAAACCAAACAAACAAACAAAAGTTCATGCTAAAGGAAAGTAAAACCAAACCACTGCCATGTTTAAGGTGTCAGAATATAATTTAACTGTCTGCTGGAAGGAACATTAACATTCTTCAGGAAAAGATAAAAAAAAAAAAAAAAAAAACACAGAATCTCCCTAATGTCTAATTTGAAATGTCTGGAACACAACCAAAGTTTCTAGACATGTAACTAATACACAAGTACACACTGATGAAGGGGAAAAATTTTTCTAGAAACAGACCTCAACAGGGAGCCTGGGTTGCTGCATTGATTAAGCACCTGCCTTTTGCTCAGGTCATGATCTCATTGTCCTGGGATTGAGCCCCTCTTTGGGCTCTCTGCTCAGCAGGTAGTCAGCTTCTCCCTCTCCTTCTGTGCTCTCTCTCTATCTCTCAAATAAATAAAATCTTTTAAAAAGTAAACAAACAGGGGGCACCTGAGTGGCTCAGTTGGTTAAGCGACTGCCTTCGGCTCAGGTCATGATCCTGGAGACCGGGGATCAAGCCCCACATCGGGCTCCCTGCTCGGCGGGAAGCCAGCTTCTCCCTCTCTCGCTCCCCCTGCTTGTGTTCCCTCTCTGGCTGTGTTTCTCTCTGTCAAATAAATAAATAAAATATTTTTTTAAAAAAAGTAAACAAACAAAATACAGAGATCTCAACACATCTCTAAAAGTGGACTTGGAAGACAAAAGCTTGAAAGCAGCTAGCATAAGAAAGTACAGTGACTTCTGGAAAAAATGGTCATAATGATCAAGCAGATGGAGAAATTCAGCAAATTGAAAATGTAAAAAAGAATAAAAATTACATTGTAGAACTGAAAAGAAATAAATACCTGAAATGACATTCATTGCATTAGCCTAATAGCATATCAGAGGTGGTAAAAAGAAAGGTTGGTGAAACTCAAAAATGGTCTCCAGAAATTATCCATCTGAGGAACACAAAGAGAAAGTTTGGCAGTAAAATCAGCAAAGCCTTATGGACAGATGAGACACTACAGAATGGCTTAATATACCTGTAAATAAAAATTACAGAAGTACATGTCAGTGAAAATGAACATAAAAGTATTCTATGAAATAATGGCAAAGTTTTCCTAAAGTAAAAGACAAACAAGCAAACTCATAAACTAAAAAGTTGCAAGGAACTTTATGAACATCAGCATGATAAATCAAAAGAAAACCACACCTAAACACATCATAGCCAAACTTCTGAAAAGCAAAATTAAAGAGAAAGCCTTGAAAGAAACCAGTGGAGAAGATGGACATAAATTATATCTAATTTCTCCTCAGAATCAATAAGAACCAGGACATACAGACTGTTAAAGGGCTAAAAGGTAAAAACAAAACTAAACAACAGTATCTTAAGACATCCCACAGAACTCTATATCCAGTGAATATATCCTTCAAAAATGAGGTGAAATAAGGCCATAGTCAAATAAAGGCTGTGAGAATGTACTGCCAAGAGAACCCCACCACAGAAATACTAAATGAACTTCTTTGGGCCAAAGAGAAATTACACCAGATGGAAACCCTAAACTACAAAGGAATGAAAAGCACTAGAAATAGTAGACATGTGGATAACTGAAGGCAATTTTTTTTTGTATAATTTCATTTAAAATTAATTTTTAAAGCAAAAATTCTGAAATATTATGGGGTTTATAACAAATCAATACAAATTATGACACAGCACTACACAAAGGATAGTGAAGGTTAACAGAATTATACTGGTACAAAGCTCTCACATTTTACTTGAAGTAGTACAACACTGATGCTGAGCAGACTATTATCATTTAAGTATGCACATATTTATGCCTAGAACAATAATTGTAAAAATAATATTAATAGTATAGCTAAAAAGAATATAGGTAAACCAAGAGAAAAATTAAAATGATATACTACCATATATTTGATATATATGTTTGAATATATGCATATATATTTAATCCAGAAGGTGGGGAAAAAAGCACATAAGAACATAGTAACATGGGGGAAAAGAGAAACTGAATGACAAAGTAATAACCCAAACCCAACCAAATCAATACTTACATTAACTATAAACTAAATATTCTATTTAATAGGCACCGACATTATTAGATTATTATACTGGTAAAATTAGATTAAAATTAAAAAGCAAGACTACCTAGCCTTGAGAGATATACTGCAAATACGAATATATATAGGTTACAAGTACATGCATGGAAAAATGATATACTGTGCAAAAAATAAACATAATAAAGCTAGTGTGTCTGTATTAATACCAGACACTGTAGAATTCAGGACAAAGAACCAAGGAATAGTGGGATATTTCACCATCATAGTGTCAATGTAATGATAATCTTAATTTGTATGTACTTAAGAGAAATTTTAAAAGTTAACAGAACTAAATGCAGAACAGATTAACCTACAATTATACTTGAAGATTTTTAACATCTTCTCTTAGAAACAGTTAGAAAAACTTCATACTGTTCAAATGTCCCTTTTGCACAAAATTATCTATAGATACAATATGGTCCTAATAAATCAAAACTGGTTTATTCTTTGGTAGACATTAACAAAGTTTATTCTAAATTTTTTGAAAATTTTAAAGAGCCTAGAAAAGCCAGGATAATTTAGAAAAGAAAAAGATGGAATAACTTCATGATTTTAAGATCTCCATGATATAGTAATCAAAAAAGTTTATATATTTGTTTTTGGCATAACCAAAGACAAATAGATTAGTGGAACAGAAGAGAAAGTCTGGACATAAACCCACACATACACAACCAATTCTTATCAATGAAAACACCAAGATAATTAAGTTGGGAAAGGAAAGTCTCTTGAACGAATCATGCTGGAACTCCTGGATAAACATAGGAAACATATGAAAAATAAATTTTGCCTCTTTCTTCACACTACACATAAAGCTCAATTTGATCTACATCATTGATTGAAGTGTAAAAACTAATATGATAAAGTATCTGAAAGGACACACAAGCAACATATTCACGACCTTGGAGTAGACAGATTTTTTAGGACAAAACCAGGACTTCATCAAAATTAAAACCTTTCACTCATCTGAAGATACTATTAATGAAATACAAAGAGAAACAACAGATTGAGAGAAAATATTTTATCTCTATATTTACATGATTCCATTTATATGAAGAGATAACTTGCCAAAGAATTGGCATCTAAAATAGGTGTTGTTGTTTAAGATTTTATTTTTGTAATTTCCACACACAACATGGGACTCAAAACTCATAATCCCAAGATCAAGAGTCACATGCTCTACCAACTGAGCTAGCCAACAGGCACCCCTAAAATAGGTTTTAAAATCTTCTACTAATCATTAGTATGAAGACAAATAGGTCCATTAAGTAGGCAAAAAAACTGGACAGAAAATTCACAAAAGAAGATATACAAAGGACCTAAAAGCACATGAAAAGAAGTTCAATGTCATGAACTATTAGAAAAACCAAATGACACCACATTGAGGGAAATCTCATATTCACAAGAATGCCTACAGTAAAAAGACTGAAGACACTGAAGATAGTGAGGATGTGAAACACCTGGAATAGTCACAGCACTGGTGGGCATATAAAATGGTGCAATCACCTTGAAAAATTAGTTGTCTTTTATAAAGTTAAATATACAACCCAGCAAATTCCACTTCAAACTATTTACCCCTCCAAATGAAAACATATGTCCATAAAAACACTTGCAGATAATGTTTCTAGCATCACATTCATAGTAGCACAAAATCAGAAATAACCTGAGTGTCCTTTAATGGGAGAATGGACAAACTGTCATACATCCATACAATAGAACTCTACTCAGCAACAAAAAAAGAATGAACTACTGATGTGCATAAACTGGTGGATGAATTTCACAAACATAGTAAGTGAAAGAAGCCATAACAAAAGAGCATATGCTGAACAGTTTCATTTACATAAAATTAAAGAACAGGATAAACTAATCTATTGTGATAAATATCCAAACAGCAATTGTCTGTGATGGCAGGGATTAACTAGAAAAGACAGAGAGAAAACTTCTGGAATGATGTACATGGTCTATATCTTGATTAGAGTTGTAGTTACAGGAATATCTACATTCATCAGTATTCATCAGATTGGGCAGAGATCTATACATTTCACTCCAGGTAAATTTTACCATAGTAAAAGACAGGATGGTCTACGCCCTAGTTTGATATATACTTCAAAATTAACCCTCCTTTTTTTTGTTTGTTTGTTTTTTTTTTTTGGAGAAAGAGAAAGAGTGTGTGGGGGAAGGAGGGGGTGAAGAGGGAGAGAGAATCTTTAAGCAGTTCCATCATGACCTGAGCTGAAATCAAGAGTTGGATGCTAAACTGACTGAGCCACCCAGACACTCCTGAAAATAACTTTTAAAATACAAATTTAGGGGAAACTGGGTGACTCAGTCATTAAGCATCTCCATTTAGCTCAGGCCATGATCCCAGGGTCCTGAGATCGAGCCCCTCATTGGGCTCCCTGGTCAGCAGGAAGCCTGCTTCTCCTTCTCCCACTCCTCCTGCTTGTATTGTCTCTCTCACTAGGTCTCTTTCTGTCAAATAAATAAATAAAATCTCTAAAAAAGAAAAGATGAAGTATAAAATTTATCAAATACTAATTATCAAATAACTCATCATCTCTCAACTAATTTGAAATACCAAGTAATATGAGATCTTTTTTTTTTCAGAATTAGAACAGATATTATAATCAGCACGAAAGTACTCTTATGTTATTTAGCTTTTGTGTTCAGAGCAAATTTCATTAAAAACAAACTGCTGACCCTAGAATGGTCCTTTCTGTGTCACTGAAACAGAATAAGAAAGAATTCCGAACACTTCAGTAGACTTCTATAATTTAAAAGTATTCTTTCTCAACATTAAAGATTTTTTTAAATCTAAAATACTTGAGGTTTGGGGGGCCCGGGTAGCTCAGTCAGTTAAGTGTTCTGCCTTCGGCTCAGGACATAATTCCAGGGTCCTGGGATCAAGAGCTTAATCAGGCTCCTTCTCTCAGTGGGGAGTCTGCTTCTCCCTCTGCCTCTGCCTCTCTCTTTGTCTCTCATGAATAAATAAATAAAATATTTAAAAAATAATTAAACAACTAAAAAACGATTACTTGTGGTTTTAGGGGTGCCTGGGTGGTTCAGTCAGTTAAGTGTCGGCCTTTGGCTCAAGTCATGATCCCAGGGTTCTAAGATCGAGACTCGAATCAGGCTCCCTGCTCAATGGGGAGTCTGCTTCTCTCTCTCCCTCTGCCTGCCCCTCCCTGTAAAAGCACTTGTGCGCAGGCGCTGGCGCTAGCGCGTGTGCGCGCGCTCTCTCTCTCTCTCTGTCAAATAAATAAATAAATAAATAAATAAATAAATAAATAAATAAATAAATAAAATCTTTAAGATACTGGCATTTTTGTGCCAGTACCACAGTGTTCTGATTACTGTAGCTTTGTAGTATAGCTTGAAATCTGGCAGTGTGATACTCTCAGATTTGCTCTTCTTTTTCAAAACTGCTTTGGCTATTTGGGGTCTTCTGTAGTTCTATACAATTTTAGCATTATTTGTCCTAGTTCTGTGAAAAATGCTAGAGCCCATAAATAATCCCATGCTTAGAAGGTCAATTAATCTACATCAAAGATGTAAAGAATATACAAGGGGAAAAGACAGTTTCTTCAATAAATAGATGGCTATGTGTAAAAGAATGAAACTGTACCACTTTCTCACACCATATATAAAAATAAACTCAGATCTGAAACCATAAAACATAGGCAGTAAACACTTAGATATTGGTTTCAGCAATATTTTTTTGGATCTGTCTCAAGCAACAGAGACAAAAGCAAAAATTAAAAATTGAGATTACATTAAACTAAAAAGCCTATGCACAGTAAAGGAAGTCACCAACAAAACAAAAAGCCAACCTACTGAATGAGAGATGTTTGTGAATGATATATCTGATAAGAGGTTAACTATCTAAAATATATACTAAAATACATATTAAAATATCTATATCTAAAGTACATATTTAAAAAAAAACTCACACAACTCAACACCAAAGAAATAACCAATCCAATGTAAAAAAATGGGCAGAATACTAGAAAAGACATTTTTCCAAAGAAGACACAGATGGCCAACAGGTACATGAAAAGATGCCCAGCTATACTAATCATCAGGGAAATGGAAATCAAAACCCCAATGAGATATCACCTCATACCTGGTAGAGTGGATAT
>PITA01027585.1:0-20707 GCA_004023965.1 Spilogale gracilis | reverse complement strand
TGGGTATGGGGAATGGGGAAAAAAAAAAAAAAAAAAAAAGCAAAGAGAGCTATTTAAGTTAAGACCAAAGGATGAGAAAGAGATCTGTGTGCCAAAGGCCTGGGGGGAAGAATGTTCTAGAAAGAGAGATTTGCCTGTGGTGTGAGCAGCTGAATGCAAAGATGTGCAGCTGCAGTGAGGTGAGCCAGGGAAAAAGGTGAATGGGAAGGTTAAAGAGGGGCCAAGAGTAACATCTTATAAGAGACCGCAGGGACCACATTTCTGGATTTTACTCCAAAGTTGATAGCAAGCCATTGGAAGAAGTTAAGGCACAAGTGTAAATAATTTGATTTATATGTCAAGATAATCACTCAGAGTTCTATAAGGAAAATGAATTGTATCAGGACAAAAACATAAACAGAGAAACACTGATAAAACCACAAACATTCTCCAGGCAAGAGCTGATGTTGGTCTGTACTCATGTGGCAGCAGGAAATAAAATGGAGCAAAGCAAATAGAGCTGAAATATTTTGGAGTTCACAGAGCAGGACACACTAAGGGATTAAATGGTGGTGGAAAGAGGGACAAAAAAAGGGAAGAATTAGGACTTGTCTATTGCTATATCTCCAGCCCTTAACACCATGCCTGGCACATAGTAAACATTAAATAAACATGTTCAGAATTGTTTGATTTTCTCCCATCAAAGTTAGGTCTCCCAAACTGATGATCAGGGAAAGAACAGAAAAATATAGAAAATAGATAAATAAAAAGAGATTCAGAGAATGAATAAAGGGGAAAATGGCAACAAAGATTTCCTTTTGGTGAAGCTGGTAACAACTTTACTGTCAGCAGACCAAGGTTAAAAATCTTCCTTTATATCTCTCCCTGCAGGTGGCTTTCCAATAAATGTCTAAGGGTGTCCTGGGCCAGCAGAGGCTGGACAGAATATTGTGTGGTGAATAAGGGATGGGACTGTACATAGAAAAGACATTTTTAAAATTATCTTGTGATTTAGGAAATAATTTTTCATCATTTTGTTGGCTGAGTTTGAAGAGAGAGTTTAAGAGTAAAGAAAAGATCATGAAGCATATAGTCTGAAAATGATAGAACCAAGTGATTTTTGTCTTGGTACATTGATTTTGTGAGTACTTGGTACACTTGGTATCAGCATTAATACTGCATTCCCACAGAGATGATGTTCCTTTTCACTAAGACTACCAAAATACCCCTGGGATCGGTAATGTAATCCTTGCAAGGATTTTAAATGGGAAGCACGAATAAGGGTCTTCCATATTAAATACTGTATAAGTGATCATGGACATCCATATTTTGATAGGCACCCATCATTGAATTCAGGCTCTTTCAGAAATTCTGACATTATTGGAAAGGGGTTTCAGGCATCCATATTTATCCCCACTCTGAATTCCAAGATTCAATTAATGGACCATTAAAAAAAAAATCCTGCTGGTTCCTCATATATTTTCGAGTAGTGCCTTCAAAATTGCCTTTAAGTGAACGTCAAGTGTACTTGCTAAGCTAATGCCGTTTGGGGTCAAAAATGTCATTGACAGCTTTTGTCCCTCTTCTCTGGCCTTGGGACTGTGATTGATGGATAGGCTTTGCTCCTGGAAGGAGCTATATCAGTTCTACTCAATCAGCACAGAGGTGCGCCAGGTTCTGTTTCTTCTCTAACTATAGCTCTTTCACTGTTCTTTTAGCCAAATGTTATCTAAAATACTGATAGCTTCCAAAAAAAAAAGGTCTGTTGATTAAAGGATGACCCTGCCATTGCCAGGTTGAGAGAACGTAATAAAGGCTTTGAGAAGGAAAAGAAGTGTAATTCTAAAGCATTGGCAAGTGGGGTCAATAAACACTGACCTAGAGACTGAAAGGTCTTTGGGAAGGTCCTTCAAATCAGGTGTCTGGCTTCCTGTTTTTTCTACTCTATGGCTGGCTCTAAAACTATGATCTTCTCCAGAAGTACACTGAGTTCATAGACAAGCATAGTGTGGCAACAACTGCCTTGGAGGTATACATATAAGGCCACTTGCCTTTACTTGTGGCAAGATTTCTAGAAATGTCCTGGGCACTCTTACTATCCTTTGCAACTGCCCCCTCTCTCCTAACCAGGAGTGAGAAGACTGAAAGTTTTATACAGCCTATTTACTTTATGGGCAGTCCATAAAAGATAGTTTATTTCTTTCTGATCTCCTACCCTTTCCTCAGGTATAATCGATGGCTCCTTTCTTTGGATCAGTTGGCTCCTGTACTGCTTCCTCTACCCTCCTACTCACAATAATATAATTTTTTTGCACTTAATTATATATCCAAATACATTTAAGAGGGGGGGCACCTGGGTGGCTCACTCAGTTAAGTGTCTACCTTCGGCTCAGGTCATGATCTTGGGGTTTTAGGATGGAGCCCCACGTGGGGCTCCCTGCTCAGTGGGGAGTCTGCTTCTCCCTCTCCCTCTGCCGCCTACTCATGCTGGCTCATTCTCTCTCTCAATCTCTCTCTCCGTTTCAAATAAATACATTTTAGAAAACCATATATATACCATGTTGTCTGTTTTCCCCCACTAATCTTCTTAAGAGAAGAGACTAAGGGGCACCTGGATGACTCAGTTGGTTAAGCGACTGCCTTTGGCTCAGGTTATGATCCTGGAGACCTGGGATCGAGCCCCGCATCGGGCTCCCTGCTCAGCAGGAAGCCTGCTTCTCCCTCTCTCACTCCCTCTGCTTGTTTTCCCTCTCTAGCTGTGTTTCTCTCTGTCAAATAAATAAATAAATCTTTTTTAAAAAGAGAGAGAGAAGAGACTAAGATTTATTTGTATTTTTATCCCCCAATGCATGATATTGTTGCTATTTTGCATCCCACCCAAATGGAAGGATCAGGAAAGCTTCTCTGCTGTATTAAACCCTGTTAAATCCTGCTCCCTCAGGGTCCTATAAAGTAGGAATGCACAAAGCGAAAGAGACACAGTCAAAGATATCCATTCTTCACTCTTCCAGATCATCAAAAGGAGTGCGGGAGTTTTCATGGGACCACACATAGCACATGATTCTTTTATCCACCCCATGTTGTCCCAGCAGTGGAATAAAAAGGAGAAATGTAGGGAGTCCTGAGACTCCTATATGCTGAGTTTGGGACAATCTGCTCCTAGCTGTTGAAATTCTGCAGGGTCACAACCCGTGGAAGTGACTGCTTGTCTCTCGTTGTGGTGTTTATCTGGTAACACCTTATCATAGCTTTCCAACCTCTGCAGCTACAGAGGAGCTGAGGGCTTTCATGTAACTTACATGAACTTTCTCGAGTTCAACCAATACTGTTCATAAATTTTGAGCAGCAAACTCAGAAACCTAGAAGCAATGCCATCATTTCCAAAGAACAACCCTAGCCAATGAAAATCATTACCTTTGAATGTCAAATTCTTGAAAATACAGCATTTAAACCTATACTTTATATAATAATTTATTGGACTATCAGAGTTACTAACATAAGCTTTTAATTTAAATCAGCAGTCTGGTCAGGAGAAAGGCAGTCCTTTCAAAGTGATTTTTCTGGGATAATGCCCAGTAAACTTGGCGAATGAATGAATAAATGAATGAATGAATGAATGAACTAATGACTGGCATCTAAACAGGCTCCATTTTCCCTCTTCCACTTAGTACTCCGCATAATCGCTTCCTTTGATGTCACGTGCTACACAGTGAGCACCACAATTTGATTTTAGTTCTAGAAGACAACAAATGTAAGGAAGAAATTTGGCTGCTGGTGTCACAAAAACGCATCAGGGAAGTTTTTAGATGACTCCCCAAAGATGATTTTTTGAAGGCACTACTTTTCAATCAAGAGAAGAATTGAGGAAATTTTTCAACCTTTCAGAAGAGATGGGGTAGATAGGTTTATAGTGCCTGTCCCAGAAGAATATCAAAGAACATTTGAAGAAATTTTAACCCAAAATAACTTTTAAATATATCTTTCTCCACATTTTCAGAATCTAAATGATTCTCAAACACATCACTTCATCCATAATGCCATCTTTGTCTTCTGTCACCTATGTAATTCATTTCTATGAGAACTTTTCTTTCCTCCCTCCTTCCCCCCTTCTTGCTTTCTCTCTTTCTTTTCTTCCTTCCTTCTTTCTTTTTTTCTCTCCCCCTCCCTCCCCCCTCCTTCCCTCCCCCCCTCCTTCCCTTCCTTCCTCCCTCCCTTCCTTCCTTCTTTCCTTCCTTCCCTTTTCTCTCTCCCTTCCTTCTTTCTTTATTTTTCTCTTTCCTTTTTCTCTCTTTCTTCCCTTGTCCCTCCCTTCCTCCCTCTTCTATTTCCCTCCTTCTTTTCCTTCCTTCCTTCCTTCCTTCCTTCCTATTAGTCACTAGACTTAGATATATATTCATAACCATTTTATATAGTCCTCATAACAATGAAATATAAATATTAATGTAGTTATTGTAGAATTTGAGAAACTGAGTCTCAGAGATACGAAATAACTTGGCCAGGGTAACAGTAGAGCCAGAATTTAAACCCAGGACTGAAAGAGTTGAAGATCCATGATCAGATCATTTTAATAGTTTGTTTCTGATAGTAAAAAAAAAAAAAAATTGTTGAAAAACAGTAATGTGTTTTGGGGATTATTAAAAGTTAGTGCAGTCACTTTGGAAAACAGTGTGGAGATTCCTTAAAAAATTAAAAATAGAGCTACCCTATGACCCTGCAATTGCACTACTGGGTATTTACCCAAAGGATACAGATGTAGTAAAAAGAAGGGCCATATGTATCCCAATGTTCATCGCAGCAATGGCCACAATCACTGAACTGCAGAAAGAGCTAAGATGCCCTTCAACAGACAAATGGATAAAGAAGATATAGTCCATATATACAATGGAATGTTACACCTCCATCAGAAATGATGAATACTCAATTTTTGTATCAACATGGATGGGACTGGAGGAGATTATGCTGAGTAAGATAAATCAAGCAGAGAAAGTCAATTATCATATGGTTTCACTTACTTGTGGAGCATAAGGATTAACATGGAGGACATTAGGAGAAGGAAAGGAAATGTGAATTGGGGTAAATTTGAGGGGTTGATGAAGCATGAGAGACTATGGACCCTGAGAAGCAAACTGAGGGTTTTGGAAGGGAGGGGGTGGGGGAATGGGTGAACCTAGTGGTAGGTATTAAGGAGGGCACGTATTGCATGGAGGACTGGGTGCAGTGCATAAACAATGAATCTTAGAACACTAAAACATAAAATAAAATATAAAAAAATTAAAATAAAAAATGAGTTAATTTTATAAAGCTAATGAAAAGAAAAAAAAAACCTGAAAAATATAAGACAAATCAAGAATACAGCATCTTTTTATAGCCCCATGCAAAAGATAAAGCAGAGAAAAATAGAACTGAACAAGGATTAAACATTAGTTTCTTCAAGACTCTTCTTGATGTATTATAAAAATTGATTACGTGTCTTTAAAAGCCATAATATAATTATCCAGATGCAATCATTTGGTGATGAAATGCAATTCTTCAAGTCTACTTTGATATTCAAGGACAGCAATGATGGCCTCCAGGGACAGAGAATAAAAATACAGATAGAGATACATGGGAAAGGACAACATTTATAGAGAAATCCAAGATATGCTACTGTTGGTTTCCCAGCTGATTCTTTATCAGTTAGCATATATTGCTCTAAAGATAAGTAATGGAATGTTTGGTTTTCTGTTTAGGGATTTCCAGTTGAACAGATGATTGGCCAAGTGACTGGATGCTCTTAGGGTGGGTTCCAAAATCCTTAACTAATTGTCCTAAAACATGATCTCAAGGGTGTGGTTCTCTGGCCTCCCAACCTCATCTCTAGCACTCCCGTCTGGTTTTCCATGCTCCTCCATCACTGGCCTTTTGTGTTGTTTCCAGTTTATTCTGCCCTGGCTCCTTCTGTTTCAGAATATCTACTTCTTCACTGTATTTCCTTCCCTCATCCTTTTCTCCTATTCTATCCCTCTCCCCTCTAAACTCTTTTCGACCTTTCTTATTTGTTTTTCAAATCTCTGCTTATACTTTTCTTAGCAAGTTCCCCCAGACAGTACAGGTCACGTTTGTCTCCCCACTCCAGGCTGAACACTGCTAGTTCCAGATATCATTGGAAATGCTTTACATGTGCTACTTCATTTATCCTGACAACAACCTTTGGAGGGAACTACTGCTCTCTTTCCATGGTGTATCTGAGGAAACTGAGAAATGAGCTATTAAACAGTTAGCTCACTGTTGTAGGGTTGGTATGGGGAAGAACAAGACTTGAACTTTCCTGTTGGATTCCAGTGCCCATCATTCTCTCAACCACTCTGCTGAACTGTCTCCTTAGGAAACCCTATCTGCTCATTCCTGGCATCCTTCTCCTTGAAACACTTATCTTCATAATTATTTGTGAAATTATTTGGGTTTTGTTCATCTTTTGTACTATAAGTTCCATAAGATGAAGGTCTAAATCTCAGCTGTAGCACCTGCATCTAGCATTGTGCCCAGAATATAAGAGGTAGCCAATAAAGTTCTGAAGGGTAAATAAATAAATAGATGGTCAAATGGAGGGACAGATGGATGGCAAGATGAATGACTTTGTTGGCTTATGTCTTTAAAATATGGTGCCAATGAATCTTGGATGTTAGGCTTTACACACAAACAAAAACCCTGTCCCTGGGACAGCAATATTAAAACCTTACACAAAGAGTGGGGTGCTTAGGGCTATGTATTTTAGACAGGCTTGGTCTTTGTTCACCTCAATTTTATTTTTTCAATGGGAAGCACTGATGTAGGATGCCCAGATCCAGTCAAATGTCCAAGAGGTCAATAATAAAACTGGTGTGGGGCAGAGGAGGGGTAGAATAAAATGGGATAATATTTCTAAGCTAAAAGAGACCCAAAGGATCGCCAAATTCAGCTTCTCCATGTTATTGTAGTTAATGTAGTAATGATTCTTTGATACTCAAACCACATTTTTTCAGCCATATCTTCATCTGCTTTTAGCATAGGTGAAGGAACTCAAAAGTGTCCTGCCAGTGCCCTCCTGTCTGGTGTTCTCTGCTGCTGTCAAAGATAAGACATGGTGCATTTTAGAAAAGCCACAGGACTGTGATATGATTCTTTCATCCAGCTGTGGAAGACACAGCGACTGATAATAACTTCAGAAACATCACCTACTTACCAAATGTCTGAGTTCACACAAATCAAGAATCCTAAGGCATAAAGCAATTATTTTATAGAAGGATGATATTTGAACAATGGTTGTGGAGGAAGAAGTGTTTTGCAAATGTATTCTACTTGAAAATAGTATGGCATCTTTGTTGTTGTTGTTAAGATCAAAGGCTGATTTCAAAGGAAGGACACCTCTGAATAGCTTTCTTTATTTGGTGTAGAAATACAACTCCAACCCCAAAAGTGACATAGAAAAGGACTGCGTGGAGCTTAGGTTTTGAAGCTAGAAGACGATACTTTTTCTATCTGTGACCTTGGGTAAGCCACTTGACCTCTCTGAGTCTCAGTGTTCTCATCTGCAAAATGGAGCTAGACCTTTAACAAACACCTGTACAGTGTCTTCTATAGGTGGAGTTTATGAATGATGGGGAGAACTACTGTTCTTCAAGTGCATACTGCATAGTAGGTAACTTGCTTGCATTGCCTCACTCTATTTACAACAAAACCCTGTGGCAGGACATCGGAAACTGAAGCTTAAAGGGCTCAGCAACACAGCGAGTGGAAAAGCAAGGGTCTGAACTCAAGTTCACTGACACCATCTTTGCTCCTTTGGCTCAGTTTTACATGTAGGTTTGCATATGGGAAAGGGCTCAGAAAACTGTGGAGGGCTATATCTGTACGTATTATTGTTTTTGTATGTAGTTTTTGCTGGATTTATGTTCTCCTCCTAAATTCTTGTTTGTTTTTTCTTTCCCACTGCTAGCTTCATGTGAAATCCTTAGGGAACTTTCTTCATCCTCTGAAATTCCCTGGAAAAGAAATACAGTGGTGCTTGCAATAGCTTTTCCTCCCTGCCTGTCTTGAGTCTCTGCCCAACTTCAACATTTTAAAGGGTGAAGAGTCACTTTGAGAGGCTCTCCAGACACCCCACAGGCTGGGACAAGGAGCCAACCCTCCCTTCTCTTTTCTCTTTCTTTTTTTTTTTTAAATTGTATTTATTTATTTGTCAGATTGAGAGAGGGAGTGAACACACAAGCAAGGGAAATGGTAGGCAGAGGGAGAAGCAGGTTCCCTGCTGAGCAGAGAGCTGGATGTGGTATTCAACCCCAGGATCTTGGGATTATGACCCGAGCAGAAGGCAAACACTTAACTGCTTAACCAACTGAGCTACCCAGGCATCCTATCTTTCTTCTCTTCCTCTCTTTCCAAATAGCAGAATTTCTGCAAGGAGGATCCCCTCATTTTCCAGCACAGACCTACACTTCAGGGAGCATTTATTCTCTTGAAGATAATCTCCATGAAAATCTTGAATATTTGCTGTTGATTATTTTTTTTATCTTATTTTATTGCATTGTACTTTCCCTAACTTGGTGGAGGTATAATTAACAGATAAAACTGTTATTTAAAGTGCACAACATGATGATTTGCTGTTAAGTATACAATGTGAAAATATTACCATAATCAAATTAATTAACATATTTATCACCTTACATAGTTTTATGGTTTTTTGTGAGAATGCATAAGATCTATTCTCTTACCAATTTTCCAGTATACAATACAATATTATTAACTATAATCACCATGTGTACATTAGATACTCAGAACTTACCTTATTTTTTAAAGATTTTATTTATTTGACAGAGGGAAACCCAGCTAGAGAGGGTTTCACTTAGCATAATGCCCTTCAGTTTCATCCATGTTGTTGCAAATGACAAGATTTCCTTCTTTTTATGACTGAATAACGTTCTAATCTATCTACCTATCTATCTATGCATCATTTTCTTTATTTCCTCATCCATTCACAAACACTTAGGTTACTTCTTTGAAGCATTGGTGATTTTAAATCCTGTTGTCTCATACTCCCTTGTCATTCCTGGGGCTGCTGGTTGATGTGAAGGGGGAGTCAAGAGAAACAGCCAGCATGGTGGTGATGCCCGGCAGCCTGCAGATTCTCTAGGTTAGTCTCCACGCTACTTTGTAGTGACCTCTGAGTGACTCTGTATCTCCATGGTGCTGATGCCAATGCTGGGGATGCACACAATCCAGAGCCATTGAGGACAAACACAGGAGGATGCGTTATTTAGTGAGTGGAAACTGAATGGAGAGACAGGGATAGATAAATCATCAATTTTTCCCCTACTCTCAGGCTGGTTTTTTCTATCTAGATGGACCCATGAGTGCTTGGGCTACATGGTAGAATTGCCCGACTGGCCAAGCCAGGTTTCCTATTCCTGGGTAAAACAGATTTCACTGAGACCTCCTGATGCTCAAGGTTTATCCATCCTTTCTGGTACGCATAGGATATGAGATAATAACCACGATGTTGGTTGGTGCCAGGAACTGCTTGAGTGCTCCCTAAGGTATGTCTATGTGGACCCAGCCTCAAAAGTGAGCTTCAATTATCCCTCCTGTTGGCATTCTCAACCTTAGGAACTCCTCTTGTGTACAATCCAGTCTGAGCCTACTCCGGCACCACTGAGGTTAACTCTAAGTTAACCTATAGTTAAGTCCTCAGTGAGATCGGTTTTAGCTGAGAGGGAGAGGAAGGCAGGGATGAATACACCCCTTGATAAACCTAAAAAGACTAAGGACTCAGTTTGCCAAGAACAGAACATGTAGTGAGAACTCTGGCCATGCAGGGTAGGGGATAATTAGACAAATGGAAGAAAGTAGGGTCAATGCACAATATGTAGACATTGACATTTTTCAGCAGACTTATTGGCTGCTCTGACACTCTTTTTTGATTCACCTCTTCCTTTTCTGCCTAAAAAAATTTTTAACTCCTGGGGTGCCTGGGTGGCTCAGTTGGTTAAGCGACTGCCTTCGGCTCAGGTCATGATCCCGGAAACTCGGGATCGAGTCCACATCGGGCTCCCTGCTCAGTGGGAAGCCTGCTTCTCCCTCTCTCACTCCTCCTGCTTGTGTTCCTGATATTTATCTCTGTCAAACAAATAAAATCTTTAAAGAAAAAATTTTTTTCTAACTCCTTTGCTGATCCATTCTACTTGAATTCTGAAATAGCCCTCTTCCCTTCATCCAAGGTTAGCAGCACTCCCTCCTGGCAACCATGGTTCTTTTCTCTGCTTTTACAGAACATCCTTTGAGCCTGTGTCCTAAAGCTTATTTTATTCTGCTCGACTTGACTGCTACTTGTTTACCTCTATTGTTGACACTATATTTTGAGCTTCCTGATCACAGGGACTGTCTTACTTGTTTTCATACTTTCCAAAGTGCCTTGTGCATAGTAGGTGCTCTATACGTGTTGACTGGAATTGAATGGCAGATGACTGAGATTTGAATTCTATGTTCTTTAAACAGAAATTCATGGAACCTCATATTCTTTCTATTAACCACCAAATTAGCTAATCTCCAGGGGAAAAAAAGACTCCCTCCTTCACACACACACACACACACACACACACACACACACGCACGCATGCACATACACACACATATACACTTTATTCCCTTTATGGAGCTTATGATTATACAGGCATAAGTCAGGGAGTATTCTTGACTTTGGCTACGATGGTGATAATTGATGTGGAAATTAAAAAGAATACCGAGCAATAGATTACCTCAGTTCAAAAAGAGAGTATCTCTGACAATTGTCAACAATTCGAGAGTTGACTCAAATATTTCATAGCATTTTGCTTACAGATTCCAGTTTCTGCATTTTTTCTATTCATGCATCCAAAATTGTCCTTATAATACTGCTTAAGGGTCCGTTTCATCACTGCACCTCCTGGTCATTCTTTAATTAAAAATCCATCATAATCCCCAATTTTTTCCCTCCTAGAAAGGACTTCTTTCTATGACCTGTAGTAATTTTTTTTTTTTTCCCACCCTTGCAGTTTTGGTAATGTAGTGACATCATCTTCCTCAAGGACCTTCTGAGTCCTGAGTACTTCTCTAAGATATTGGTTGGCTCATGCACAGGTATCATGGGGTATAGCTTCAAGGGTTATCCAGATGGGAAAAAAGAACCATTATGATCTTACTTGGAAGCACAAGTAAGGTTAAGTGTCCCAATGTGGTCCCTGTCAATAGGACAGAATTCAGTGTGTGTTGTCCCTAAATGCCCCATTACTGAGATCCTTGTTCTGGAAATCACCTGGCCCAATTTGTGAGTCAATTTTTATCCAGACTACAAGGAGGGGTTAGAAGCCGCACCCATGGATGGACTCCAGAATGAATGAATCCTGGCGGCCAGTCCTGCCACACCTACACATGTGCCCTGAGTCAAGGTCTTTCTCCATAACCTGCAGGGAATCTTACAGACATCATTCAACATGAGTAATGGGCTAAGGAGGAGGATGAGATTTTGTGCTTCTATTTTCCCACTTAGTCCTTTATTTGAGTCCAGGAGAGTATGAAAGAGGCAATGTGATATATTTAATAGAAAAACCTTAAAATCTGGAGAGAAGCTAATTTAGATTTTTCTTCCCACTTCTATCTCTTACTAGCTGTTTAGTTTTGGACAAATTGTATAACTTCATTTCTCATTTGGGAAGTAGGAGGGATAATGCATAGTGGAAGTGTTTGAAGGCCCTGGCATGTAGTAAGTGTCCAACAAAATTATTTTTATTTCTGAATTCCTTTAGACTGGAGTCCTGACCTACCAGCCCAATGAATCCATGGGGAGTATCACCCCAGATTCTATACTCTTCTGCAAAGTCTATCTAGCAGCTCCCTTCCATGTTCCTTGACTTCCACCTGAGTCCACTCCCATTACTCTTTGGAAGGGATAGCAGCCCAAACAAACACAAGGTGATTGTATCCCTTTGAGTTTGTTATGATGGATTGGTGGTTGCTTCCCTTGGGGTATACTCTGGCTATTGGTTAAGTTTTCCTTGTCTTGGCCTCACCTAGACCCAAATCTTCCCTTCCCTCTGCCCAGCACCAGAAAGACATGGGTAAACAGTGTAATAGTCTTTCAGTATACAGCCTTTGGGGTTGCACAGCCTGAGTTTAAGTCCCATTGCCATTGCTTCCACACTGTATGACCTTAAGAAAGGTACTCAACTCCTCTGAAGACTCAGATCCTCTGTCTTGAAAAAGAGATTCGTAGGATTACCTAGCTCCAAGACAATGGGTGGGGGGGGGGGTGAGAATCACATCAGATAATACATATAAAGCTCTTAGCAAAGTACCTGACATATAACAAATGCCCAGTTAATACTGACTATTAGTTTATGCTTTGTTGCTGAGCCCATTATGTAATAATGGTAAGCACTAATCATGAAGTGATCCTTCTGTCTTGACTACTGCTCACCTGTCAGTAGTTTGAATCAGTCCACTATAGTTTCTGCCAAGTTAGACCGCTCCCATCTCTTCATGGTGTATTTTGGGTAAAGGAATATCAGCCACACATACATTTGAGTGTGCTTTTATTCCTTTGCTTTATCTCACCTATTCACAAGTGGTCTCAGACTTCAGGTCTAAAATAAGGAAAAAGTGGTCCGTCAGGATTCTTGCTCATCTGTGTCAGTGAAGTATGTTTATGACCACAGAGAAACATTGAAGTCTAGAAGAAAAGTGATCTGCTGGCCATCTACTACAATAATCTCAGTGAAAATCTCTAAAGGCCTGAATGATGCAGAGGTATATGAGAGTAAAAAAAGTGCATCAGTTCTGGGCTTGAGAGTGGCTGGCCTCCATGTCAAAAATACAGAACAACTGCGTTTATTAGAGAACACATGGGAGGGCCTCTGGGACTTGGAATCCAGGCCTCAGGGCTTGCACAACAGGGCTGAAACCCTAGAATATCCAAGCCCAAGGCTAACATCCATCAGGCTCAGGGAAAGACTTCCCCAAACCAGCTGACGTACATCTTCAGAAGAAAGGATAACTTCATCCACAAGCCACGAAGCTTTGTGGTTTATGCCACTGCTGACATGGAGGTCAGAAATGGCTTAGGGAGGACGGAAGCCTTTGAGTGACAGCAGCACTTGATAAGGAAAATAAAAGCACATTATTTACCTTCAAATCCTCCCTATATGAAGTATGTGTGAAGAGAGATAGGTTCTTTACATTGACAACTAAAGGTAGAATTGTGAATAGCTTAAGTTTTATGGAAGCATTTAGTGATACTTAATTCTTTTTTTAGAAAATAAATAAGAATTATTTAACAATTGTGATTTATGTTCTTGATAGTTCTTAATCATAAATTGCATTTTCTTTTAATTTTAATAATTTGGATGTTTGAGAAAAATAATTTTCAAAAGCCTGTGAAAAATAATCTTTTTAGATTTATTTATTTGTTAGTTTATTTATTTATTTTTTGTTTGTTTATTTATTTATTTGACAGAGAGACGGCGAGAGAGGGAACACAAGCAGAGGGAGTGAGAGAGGGAGAAGCAGGGAGCCCAATGCAGGGCTCCATCCCAGGACCCTGAGATCATGACTTGAGCTGAAGTCAGACGCTTAATGACTGAGCCACCCAGGTGCCCGAAAACTAATTTCTTAAAGTTTAGGTTTGCTTTATGTTTTTGATTAAAATACATTCAAATTCTGTAGATTTTGAACATGATCACATTTCCATTTTTAATACCTTAGATCATCATTATCAATAGAGTCGAACTCAGTAAAAATCTTGATAAGAATAATTTAATTAGTAATTTTACTCAGAAGGAAGGAAAAATGAGTTTTATGTAGTAAATATGTAATCATTTTTTAATTAAGTATGCTTTTACTTGCTTACTCAACCAAACTTTGGAAACCCATCAAATGAATATGCATACATGTGCAATATTAATTAAGATCAGTCATGCTTGTTATTTTACACACTTTCAATTCTATAATGATAATAGCTTTACATATTTAAAAATATTTCATCATTTGGGAGATATACTTGTTAAGGTAGTGGAAAAATGTATTTCATTAAGTAGTCTATACGCTTGAGTTATAATGTTAAATGTTTAGACATAAGGTAGGTAGGCTTCCATTTGTACCCCTGAGAAAGGAGTAAGGTTGGGTATGTATGTACCTGCCCACGTATATAGTTCTCTCATTCAAGACTGATGAGACAGAAACAAGAAAAATGAAAGCAAGTGATTACTTGAAAAGCAAGTAATCAACCAACCAGCCAATCAACTAACCAAAGATATGGAACAGATACCAATAGAAAGTAGCCACTGAATCGATTTCTGCCTGCCTACACCATGGACCTTACATCCAAAACATAGTTGCTCTGAACTCTGAATGCATTGTCCATAATTTTAGACAAACTTATCTTTTTAAAAATTTATGTGTTTTTTTTTTAATTCATGAATCTGAGATCAAGACCTGAGCTGAGACCAAGAGTCAGATACTTAACCAACTGAGCCACTCAGGTGCCCCCAAATGTTACATTTTTGAAAAGAAAGGCAAGAACAGCCTACAGAAGCTTTCATTTCTGATTTGATCATGTTCAATCCATTGGCTACCTAATGAAGTGGAATTCATGATATACTTAATTCAGAAAGTCAGTATCCAGGAATTTTCACATTCTTAGAATCATAGATAATGATTAGAGGTGACCAGGCGCAGAGAACTGCAGCTGAGACTGACCAGAGACTCAGAAGAACAAATTTTCCATCTTGTGTCCCTCACTAATTGAAAAATGCTGCCCAGATGCTATTTAAATGTCACCTGGATGCTATTCAAATGGCATTACCTCATGTGCAATAAGTAACACACACACACATGCACACACACACACACACACACACACACACACACACACACAAGACCACATCATCAACTCTGGGTCTCTGGGTTTTGAGTTTAGAAAGGGTTATGTCAACACACTTTGTGTTTTCTGCATGTGGTCTACAGATCAATGAATAGACAGCAAATTTATTCTTCTGAGAGTAGGTATTTAAGAAATTAGCAAGGATTAGGAAACCCTTTTTCAAACATCTCTTTGGATTTATTTTAGAAGGTTATATGAAACAATGAAATCATTGTTTTGCATCAGAGTCTAATCTCTTTGGGAGTAACATTTTGCTATCTGCTTCCATTTCTTTGTAGCTGAATGTGTGTTAAGTCTGAGATCTACATATAAGGCACAGAAACAAATGGGTTCCTCACTGCCACAGTGTATATTTGTAATCACACAATCAATATGGCTAGCATGTGCCAACTTCACCAGGGGAGGATCAGTGAGCCTGTTTGAGATTCATACTAGAGAAATAAGGTGAAGAAGCTGTATGAATGGGCTTATTGTTTGCCTCAATTTTAAATGTTCTCATTTTTCCCAACATTTGATGGCAAACTCTTAAAAGGCCTTTATTGATAGAGATACTCATTAAGTGTCAGTTTAAAAAGAGGTGTTGTTGATGTAATGTAATATAATCTGCTTTTGCATAAGCCTTTTTATCCTGGTGTATTACGAGTACTTTGCCAAATTAATCCTATCACCAAAATCCAAGATGTCATTCATAGAAACCAAGAAAACTGCCTTCGAGATTGAAATTCAGATGCTTGGAATATGTGTTAGATCTAATACTCCCAGAAGGTTGGCATAAATTTGACATATGACTTTGTTTCTCTGTGATAACTAGATGCTGAATATATTTACTTATTCATTAACCTTTTATTGAGCATCTACAATATACCAGGTGCAGTGTTGGGTGGTGAGATAGCAAAGCTATTGTTCTTACTTCCTAATGAGAAGATAGACATATGAATACTTTGATAACCATGCAGTGTGATAATGGCAATGTAAGTGTGATTTATGTCGTGCTGGTCTACGGGCAATGTAGGCAACCTGGGCCAGTTAGCAAGTTTGAATAGAACATCCATTCTTAAACCTAGTCCCAGAACCAGCAGAATCAGCATCACCTGGGAACTTGTTTTAGAAATGCAAATTTGCAGGCCCCAGAACTACTCAGTTCTGAACTCCAGGAGGGTGGGCGAACCCCGCAATCTGTGCTCTCCCATGCCCTCCAGCTGATTCCGATGCTTGCTCAAGTTTGAAGACCACTGGCCTAGAGCAGTCATTCTCAAACTCTGGTGCACATTAGTTTCACCTGGGGAGTGCTTATAACTCCCAAGCTCAGGCCACAGCTCAGACCAATTAAATCAGACTCACTGGGGGTAGATGAAGTGACGTCTGTGTCAGGTTTTCAAAGTCAAAGAAGAGATTTCCCAGAAGACATTTAGTGAGAAGATATTTCAAGCAGAGGGAAGATTCCACGAAGGCTCGGAAGCCTGAACAGCTCTGTATATTAGAGGCAAAAGCAGCAGTGTTGCTGAAGCATAGAGTTTGGAAGGAAAAGTCAAGGAAAAATGATATGATACCAGGAGGCAGTCCAGAGAGAGCTGTGCTCAAAGAATGAATAGAATTGTGGTTCTATTTTTGTTGGTGGTGGTGGTCTTTGTTGGGAAATGAGTTTGAATTCCATTTTACTACCAATCCATCTTGCTTCCTGGGCTTGGCTTCCTTAGGAAAACCATTCCTCTCAGCTGTTTATAATTATGTTGGCTGATTATTTCACCCTGGACAAAACTCAGCCCTGTGCACCTCTGAACAAAAGAACAGAGACTTGGTGGCAGATAAGTCAGAAAAGAGGAGCTGAGACCAAGTGAAGGGACTTCACAAAAGGAAAGGATTGCTTTAGACTTTGGGTTGTTTGAGTTTTGTTTTTCCAGTTCAATCAGGGAGGGACTCTGGAATAAGAGCACCTGCCCTCTAAGAAACCAAAGCAGATCCGGGAGGTGGATGGAAAGAGCCTTCTAGAGCCCCAACTGCTGTGTGCCTTCTGTCTGCTGTGGGCACAGCAGCTGCACAGACCCCTCATTCTGGGAGGCAAGATGGGATCCTTTCAGTCCCATGACCTCAACCTGTTCTCCAATGGCAGAGAAGAGAGAAGCTGAAATTCTTCTGACTGAGCACATGAGGATGTGGCACTTATTTGGGGTGACAGATTCCCTGGCCACCAGAGCTACTGTGTGGGAGGTACACATATGTGCTTGTGTCACGGGAACGAGAAGGATGGCAAGGAGGCAGGAGTGGGTCCCTTCTTTGATTATACTGGTATAATGTGAATATTTCTTAGAGACCAAGATGGGTAAAAACTTCAAGCCACAACCATCTTTCATCTTGGCAGAGCGGACCATGGCGGCTGAATAAAGCCTCCAGCACCCTCTACCCCCACCTCCTCTCTTCTGGCTCCCCTTGAGCATTTTCAGGGTGTCAGAGGCTTTAACAGCATCTGCTCTTTAAATTGGATTCAAGTTCAGCTCTAACTAGGGGTTCATATTCACAGCCTACTGACAATATCAGAGCAACTATGAATCTGCTGGAGGCTGTTAACAACCCAAGCCTATACTAACTTCATTAGGCTCAACTCTCTACCTTTGAAATATGCAATATGATCTATGGAAGGGAAGGGAACATGTGCAACAAAAGGAGGATGGTATGCATACACTGAGGACGCGATGTCTCAGCTAACTGAGCCTGAGGTTGTAGTTGGCAATGTAGGCTCATTTGAATGGGAGTAAGCTGGTCACACGATTCCCAATTAGACTCTATTAACCATTTTGGCACCATCTTGCATCTCCATATATCACATCACATGATATATTTGGAAGAAAGGGCCAAGTCTGTTTCCTGCTGGCAGGTGATCTGGTTTTCCTTCTTAGTGAATTTTTGATAGATCTTGTTGGATTGATTGCTTATTATATATTGAAGTCTTCCTCTGGGCCAAGCTATGATAAGCACTTTTTATGGCAATGGGATAGCATAGTTCTCAAACCACAGGCTTTGGAATCATTCTGCCAAGTTTATCCATTTGGACAAGTCACCTGAGCTATGTTACAGCAGAATAGTAGTAATAACACTTGCCTCATTGGATCAATATGAGAATTAATTACTTACTCTAATTACTTTACTTTAGTGCCTGGCACATAGGAAGTGCCCGAGAAATGTTACATGCTGCCACAAACCGTTATTTCCACTAAGTATATACACCTCTCCCTCTTCGCAAAGTGCAAGGAGACAGAAGATTTTGAGAGTTTAACTACTAGTCCAAAGTCCCACGACCTGTTAAGTGGGAGATTTGGGTTCCAAACTCAGTTCAGGGGGTAGAGTGGGGTCTCTGCTCTTCCACGTTATACTAGGCAGCCTCCAAAAAGTTATTTTTTTTTATTATTCAATCATTTAAATCTACCTCTCTTCTCCATCAGCCACCATGGCCCCACTCTGTCCAATGCATAATTTATTCTCAGATCTTAACGCTTTTCTGCCCTTGTTGGATTCCTCTTCTCAGTTTGCAATTTGACAGTTGCATTTCTGCATTGTACTCATGGTTTTTAATACCATCTGTTATAAACTAGCCATTTTGCTTCCACACATTCCAAAAGATAAGAATATTTCTTAAGAAAAAGTTGAATAAAGCAGGAACCAATTCTCAGATGTAATCATCGTGATGTACAATGAATATCTGAGCACTTGCAGAGTCATTACACTTTCAAATATTCCTTTCCGTGTCTGCATGGCAAAGACTCAGTAGCACTCTTCTGAAGACAGCTGGCTATTGTAGTCTGGCTGAAAAGCTTCACCAATTGATCTGTACTCAGTTTGACAATGAGAGAACAAAGATGGTGTAAGTTTTAGATGAATATGTGCATGCGTGCATGCAAATTACACACATGCATATATTATGTGTGCACATATGCATATAAATTACATATATGTATATATTTATGTATGTGTCTATGCACATGCACACACACATACACACTTCTCTAGTCATTTTGTACATTAAACAGGATATAGCTGGGCTTCAATGTGCTACATTTGTAAGCCACCACCATAAACTGAAGACAAACATAATTCAGTCATCTACCAACTTCCTGAATTGAAACGACTGAACTTGGGTGATTTTTCTGGGACTTTTAGACACAGATAATTTGAGAAGTCAATGATTAGATTAGTCAATTGCTGTCACAGGTATATGATACCAAGGAGGGTCATTTTAGACCTGTGTTATCACATAGGATCTTCACAATTGTAACAAGACACAGTTGATGGGGCGCCTGGGTGGCTCAGTTGGTTAAGTGACTGTCTTCGGCTCAGGTCATGATCCTGGAGACCCAGGATTGAGCCCCACATCAGGCTACCTGCTCTGCGGGAAGCCTGCTTCTCCCTCTCTCACTCCCTTTGCTTGTGTTCCCTCTCTCGCTGTGTTTCTCTCTGTCAAATAAATAAATAAAATCTTTAAAAAAAACCCAAAACACCACAGGAAGTGATGCTATGTCCAGTGATGCATAATGTCCAGACCAGCAGCAATGAATGCAATGGATTTGTGTAAATGTTGCTAACTGGCATAGTTCTCTGTTTGTTTTTTGGCTTTGCCCCGGTTGGCCACGTAGCTTTGGTTTCTTAGGAACAGGAACTGCACCTTGCATGCCTTTCACACCCCCTTGCAGTAGTATAGTAGTTGATATATGGTTTTTACTCCATGAAGAAATATATTTAACTCAAACTCTCATTTCTTTAAACTATTCTTTAACTGGGCAGGAAGTTACAAGTTTAAAAATGTCATTTTTTTTTTCTAAATCTTGTAAACTGGTTCAACATTTATTGAGCATTCGTTGTGTCCAAGATGTGCTTTGGGAGAAATGTGAAGAAGGGCTAGACAGAGGGCAGGCAAGCCCATCTCTACCTTCAGGTAACACCCAGGCTAATTGCATTATAGACCACTATCTAAATAATTATCAAGCTGCACATCTTGCCTCTGGGCTCTGCAAGTCTAGCCACATTCTGGAGACAGACATAGCATCACTTCCTGTGTTAGGCTTTACAAACAGAAAGCAATGCATATACAATGCTCTTTGCTTTTTTTTTACGTTAGCTCTTTAGGGTGCAGAACTCAGGAAAACCACACAAGAGGAAGCTCAACTCTTTTTTTTTTTTTTTTGGTTTCCAATGTATAAACATACTTGATAACATGAATTATTAAGAAACAGCTCCCTGTTGACCCAGGCTCTGGGCCACATGTTCACTCTTTCTCTAGTGACCCTTCAGAACTTTATGCCTTATGTGTTGGGATGATGTTTACCAAGGTAGGAGGTAGCAGGAAGGGCATGTCCATTTATGACTGTGGCACGGCTCTTTGATAATCACAGCTGTGCCCCAGTGAGCACTCCTGGAGGATAAACGGGGAGAAATGGACATTCTAGGGAACTCGGGACTCTCAGACACTTCAAAATAATCATTTTCTTTTTTTTTTTTTATTGTTACTAAATTTTTTTTTCCAGTGTTTCAAGATTCATTCCCCATTCCCCACACCCAGTGCTCCACGCTTTAGGTGACCCCAGTACCCACCACCGGGCTCTCCCATCCCTCCACCCCCTCCCTCCAAGTCCCTCAGTTTGTTTCTGTGTTCAAAGTCTCTGTTGTTTCATTTCCCTCCCTAGATTACCCTAGTTCCCATTTGCTTTCCTTCTGCCACTGTCCTCCAGTTTGCCCCTCATGCACCGCAAGTAAGTGAGACCATGCGATACTTGACTTTCTCTTCTTGGCTTATTTCACTCAGCATAATCTCTT
>PITA01027584.1:0-20709 GCA_004023965.1 Spilogale gracilis | reverse complement strand
GTGGGGCATGGGGGATGTGTGTGCGGTGTGGGGGTGTGCAGGGGTGTGCGCCTGGCTGGTGGCCATGCCCACTACTGGGAGATGCAGGGGGGCTGCTCCCCCTTCCTCCATCACTAACCTGCTGCGGCTACTGTGGCCGGAACTCACTGAGCCTGTCCCTCCCCCCACACCCCACCCTGCAGCAGCAGCTGGACCTGTCTCTGCTCCCTCCCTGCTCTGACTGTGGGGGAGCAGGCAGCCCACAGTGGCCCCGGGGTGTCTGCTAGAACACTTCTGGAGCGCCACAGAAGATTCACGAGGGCCCAGCAAGGACGTGCGCTGCAGGGTAAAAGACTGGCGCTGGGCTCTGGGCTGGGGGGGGGTCGGGGGTTGCAGCAAGGCAAGAGGGATGCATCTTTGCCGTGCCCCCACCGAGGGAGGAGGGGGAGGGGCATCCTGTCCCTGTCCCAGAAAGTATTCCACTTGCTCAGACACAAGACCTAAATCATGCATGGCCCTGGCCAGGTGTTGACTGGCTACCCTGAGGGGTTGCCCAGGCAGCCTGCTGCCTTGGGGGGGAGGGCAGGGGGAGTCCCTTAATGCCATATGAAGGTTAGCAAGCCAACATGTGCAGCCATCCGAACCCCTGTGTCAGATGAGAATGCAGCCCTGCTGTCTCTAAGATGTACCAAGGGGAGAAGCAAAGCGAGTGGATGGGTGGCTGCTCTGGGAGTTGGGAGCCTACAAAAGGGCACGGGTTCCAGAACCTTCCATACTGACTTCAGTGAGCCTGACAACTGACAATCCCGAGGGAATGGTCCTCCCCCCACCCCACTCCCCACTCCGGCTTCTGCACCCAGCCCAACATGTCCGGCAAGCTTTGGCCTCCGAGCCTCACTCTGGCTCCCAGCTGGCCCTCCAATGAGCTGAACCGACAACCTGCAGGCAGACCCCAAGCAAAGGGGCTGATGAGGACAAGCAATCTGGCAAGAGGAGCCTGCTCCCTTGGGCAAGGGCTTCCCTTCCTCTCCCTCATGGCCAGTCTGAGCCACCAGCCCTGAGCACACAAGAGGGAGGAGGGAGCTCGGGCCGTGTGGAGCTGGAATCAGCCCTGAAGCTGGGGGGGGGGGGGGGGGGCAGCCGGAGGTGTGGCCTGGGTTCTGAGGCTCTGAGGCTAACTCACCCACTGCTCTAAAGCACACCCCTGTCCCCTCTAGAACCCACAGCCCTGTCTGCTAAGGGACAGAACTGCTCCAGGCGATATGGGTGTCCCTCCCTGCCCTGGTAGTCCCTGACTCCCTGGGATCTGGGATCCGTGACCCAGGCTCAGGACCCCTGAGGCCACAGGGTGGGCTGGGATGTTGCCTGTGGACACCAGGGCCCCTGCAGTCCCAGAGAAGGGGCTCCACGGGCTTTCAGCAGCAGTTGTATTCATGATTATTGTTAATTGCAATAACGAGAAGAATAGTAATCAACCTAATCATCGTCTAGCTGAGTGGGATGGTGGCTGCCTTAAGGGAATCATTAACACTGAGGAGAGGAATATTCTTAGAAACTAGAGGAGCTCCCCAGGCTCCAGACTGCAGGGGAAGGGACAGGGAGGAAACAAACCTTGCACCCTGGGCTGTGATCACTGGCCCTGGGTCGGCACGTGGGCAGGGAGGCCCCAGTAAGGGCGCCATAAATAGGAGGGCTCCCTGTCCAGGCTCTGGAGCCACGGACCTGCCCTGGCCCGAGCTCTCATTAATAGAAGTCATGTGTGCTGTGGGAGCCCCAAGATGGGTTGTCCTGCACCTCAGCGCCTGATTTCAAAGGCGACACTAAGATACTAACAAAGCAGGGTTTGCCCCCATCAGTGGTGGCAAGGGAGAGGAGGGGGAGGGAAGGACAGGGAAGAAGAAAGGGTCGGAGTGCTATGCTCACTAAGCTTTGGTTGCTGGGAAGGGAGCCTTAGTTTTCACAAGGGAACGGGCTGGTTTGTGGCACCCCATGGGACCCGGAGGTAGAGATGGCGGGGGGCCTCCGGGAGGGTGTGAAGGGGGCTAGCCAGTGCCAGACATCCTCGCCAGGCTCTCTCCTCTGCCTGGGGGCTGCCTCCTGCTCCCTGTGACCCAGCCACTGCTTCATCAGCCCTGCCCCAAAGCCCAATTTAACCTAATGGCAATTTCATGACCTCAGTCCAAATGCCCAAGAGAGGAAAGCTAATGGGCACCATCTGGGGCCAGTTCATCCTTCGCCCAGGCACCAGGGGGGAAGTCACACCGAATCAACACGGGGTAGGTGAGTGGGCGGTTAAAGAGTGGTCTGTTACCCCTGAAGGTGTCTGGCCCCGATGGCATCCTACTGGGCGTGACAGGAGACGCGTGGCCCAGGGAGCAGAGGGAAGACTTACCAGAGCCCTGGACGGCATTCAGAAACTTGGAGGATGGCCCGGGAAGGATAAGGAGATGAGTTCTGTGGCCCCATGTCCCTTGGGAGAAGCTGGGCAGGGCGGGGGGGAAGGGGGAAGCTACATCCCAGCATCTGGGAGCTAACATTGCATCGAGCAAAAAATAACCTTGTATTTTCAATTCTCCTTTATCAAAATGTCTACACAGTCCCGAAATCATCTGATAAACAGTTCGCAGCTTTCCAAGGGCAAGCCTGGCCTCTCCCTCCTCGACAAGGGCCAGCTGCTGGCCAGAGGCGGCCTCGCCAGACCCGGGGACCCTCCAGGGCCTCCCCTGCCTGCCCTTACATCAGTTTCATCATGGGCTGAGCCCTTGGTGCCAACAGGGAGGGGGAGAAGTAGGAGGCGGCCATGGAGGGAGGGTGGGAGGAGAGCTCTGCTTCTCACTCCCCAGGGAGGCCAGAGTGCTAATGTAGGCGGTCAACCCAAATGTCTTCTCAGAAAGGAACCATGAAAAGAAAGGAAAGGTCTGACCTGTTTCCCAGCCTTTTGCACGGTCTGTTCTGGGGTCTGTAAGGACATTTGGGAAGTTCCCTGGTGTAAGCGTCTGTGGGACCTCCGCACGTTTCTGCTCCTGTGGGCACAGGGGCGGTGGCCACGAGGCCCGGGCCCACACTGCAGAGTGCCTCCCGGGGGCAGTGGGACCCCTCTTACCCTTGGCCTTCTGTCTGGTTTGCAACCAACAGCTTCCGTTAGGGTCTCTCTGCTCATGTCCTGTCTCATTTTACCTTTTGTTACTGCTATCCAGGAGGGGCGGGGAAGCAAGGGTTGATGACTTTGCTAAATTTAGGATGGTCTGGAAGGGCCAGACAGGTGGCCAACCCCCGAGGGGCAGCAGAGTCTTCACACAGAGACCAAGATCCACACCCCCAACCTGCCTGTGTAGACTCAATAACAACGCCCACATCAGGCTTGTTTTTCAGAAGCATATTACACACACTTGTGAATAATCAGATACAAATTGATTTTTAAACCACTACCGAATTCAAAGTAGCTGTTTTTCATTGTGAATTTTCTCGACCAACGAATCCTAAAAATAAAAGCACCAGCACGTGAAAAGATCCTCAAAGCCTTTGACATTAAGATGCAGTTCTCAGCCTTGGAGATTCCACGGCAGAGCCTTCCTTTTTGCGGGAAGAAATCGGTCTGGGGAGGCGCAGAGGCCTGGCCATAGTCACGCAGCCCATGGGGGTGACAGTCCCTGCCCCAACCCAGGACCAGCCCCTGGACCAGCGCAAGCGCTCTCATTCCTCAGGGTCTCCAGGCCTCTATAGGGGCGAACGGTGGAGCAGATTCAGTGAAAAGCCCGGGGTGCAGGGGGTGACACAGTGCCCAGCACCTAGTAGGCGCCGAGAAGGTGATGACGGACACTAGCCCCATTAGCTCCTGCAGCTGCAGCCTGGGACCTCGCGCACATGCCTTAGCACCCCAGCCCTACTGACCCAATGAATCATCGGCCGTGCACACACCCCAGGAACAGTGAGCCCCATAGCACGGTTCCTTCACGGCTGCCCTACCTCCACCTGTAAGCGGGAGGCAGGAAACAAGCATCCAGCCGCGTGAGCTCCCACCATGGGTCGGCTCTTTCTCAGCTGCCTCTGCCGGGGTCCAGGTCTCTGTGCCCCATTAAAGCGCAAGCACAGTGGGGTTGAGGTACCTGGTGAACTGGGGCGCCGGGGCGGCTCAGCAGGTGAAGCATCTGACTCTTGATTTCCCCTAGGTCATGATCATGGTCGTGAGATGGAGCCCTGTATCCCACTCCCACTGGGCATGGAGTCTGCTGAAGATTCTCTCTTTCTCAGGTATGAAGGGAGGGAGGGTGCAGGGAAGGAAGGAAGGAAGGAAGGAAGGAAGGAAGGAAGGAAGGACAACCGGACAAACTGGACGAACAGTTCACAGGTTAGCACGGTGCTTCCCAGAGTCATCGACCCGTGGGGCAGCGGATAGAGACTGGAAGGACAGACACACACCGAGGGGTGGCTGGAAGGATGGATGGGTGAACGGACCATTAGTTCAGGCTACTCTGAAAAGGCCGCAAGGAAAGCACTGAGCGAGAGGGCGAAGAAGCAGGCACCACACTTCCCGCAGACTCCAGAGGATGTTTCTGGAAAGTTTACCACCGCCTTGCGGCTGCCCAGCATCCAGCATCTCTCCCGCCGCCATGGGTCGGTGTCGCCTTGAGGAGGAGGATTGGGGTCTGAACAGGGAATAGAAACCACGAGCCCTCAGCATTCAGGAGCAAAGACCCTTCTGCCCTGAGCCCTAGAAACACACACAGCGGGACCAGGCCTGCAGGGCTGAGTGAGCGAGGTGGGCACCGGGCGGAGGCCGGGCTCTGTGGGAGAAGGACGCCAGCACTGGCTGTCCCTGGCACGGGCCGAAGGTCAGGGGCCAGCCTCTCCCCAACCTGCCCCAGGCCCAGGGCGCCCATCTGGGGCTGCCGAGCAGGGCCCTGCGGCTGCGCCCACTTGGGGAGGGAGCGGGAGCTGCCGGAGAGCTCCTCCAGCCTGTGTCTATTTATAGCCTGCTGCTTGGTTTATTTATTTGTTTTTTGGCTTCTGCATGCCAAGATCCTGCTTTGTTCTGCCTGGCCTTGGATGCTGTCACTGCTGAGGACCCCGCCTCGGTGGCGACAATGGAAAGCCTACACACACTCCCAGGCGCACACATGCACACACGGTCACACACTGGAACATGTGCACATGCGTGCAGTCACATGCACACACAGAAGCAGGTAAAAATGTATGCAGACACTCACGCATGCACACACAGCCACACGCTAGAGCATGCACACACGTGTGCATACATGCACACATAGCCCCCACACGGAAGCATGCACACACGTGTGCACACAGCCCCCTCACACTGAAGTGTGAAAGCACGTGTGCACACACTCACATGTACACTCTGAAGCATGCAAAAACTTATGCAGACACTCACGCATGCACTCACATGCACACATGCATTTAAAGTGACCACTCATGGGTCAAGGCTCTGCTCTTCTTCCCCTGCTTCAGGCCCCCCAACCCCAAGCCCCCTGGCACATCACCCCCCTGCACTGGTCCACACCCCCTGTTTTACACAGAAACTTGTCTCTGAAATGCCTTCGCTGACATCCAATTTTGAAAATCAAATCCCTTTCCTTTTGGAAAAGAAACACTGAGCAGATCCGAGAGTAAAGTTAAAGTCTTTTTTTTTTTTTTTAATTTTATTTGACAGAAAGAAACACAGCTAGAGAGGGAACACAAGCAGGGGGAGTGAGAGAGGGAGAAGCAGGCCTCCTGCCTAGCAGGGAGCCCGATGTGGGGCTCGATGTGGGCTCGATCCCAGGTCCCCGGGATCATGACCTGAGCTGAAGGCAGTTGCTTAACCAACTGAGCCACCCAGGCGCCCCAAGTTAAAGTCTTTTTGTAAACGAAGTCAGGACAGTGGGCAGGCGTCACTGCCTCTCATTCGCTGGCTGCCAGTGGAGGGCAGGCTGGCGGCATCGCCCGACCAGGCCAGGGAAGAAGTCTCAGGGTGATACAGGGTCGTTCCAACGGTCTGATGAGCCCAGAGAGGGTAAGCAACTTGCCCCAAGACACACAGCGAGTCAGTGGCAGAAGATTCTCAGGCTTCTGAGTGGCAGCCTTGGGTCTTCTCCACCAGACTAGTTTGACCAGGGGATAAAAGGGGTCATCAGTCAATCTGAAAGCCTCTCCCTCCCTCCTGAGGCCTCCTGGGAACTGCTGACCTGCTTCCGTTGTCTTCACACTGTGGTTGCTGACGCATCTCTCTTCTCCACCTTGCAACTCTGCTGGAGAAGACTTGAGCCCAAGTCAGGGAGAGGGCAGGTGTGGGACAGGGTGCCGGGACAGACGCCGACCTCACTGAGCTGCTGTGGCCCTCAGGGTGGAGGTCAGGCAGTGCCAGCCTAGAGCCAGGTCCCTAGGGCAAGTGGCTTCTCTGGCCAGCGCTGGGTGGCCCGGACTCACCCCCCCCCCCAGAGGCCTCTGGGACGGGGCTCTCAAAGGTCTGGGCAAATAGAAGTCTCAGGGGGACTCCCTCCCACACACAGAGGGCAGACCTTTCTGCTCCCAGGGAGCCCATCTTTCGTATTCAGACCAGCCCAGAGCCCGCACCCACCCACCCTCTTTGCACCCGGGCCACTATTTCCCAGTCCCCATCACCCCCCCAACCCCCGAGTCCACTGACGTGACTCCAACTCACCAATCCCAAGCCCGTTTTTGGCCACGAAAACCACCTGTGGAAGGCTGTGGACCCCGCCTTCCCCTCTGTCCCTCTGCCCCTTGACCTACCCTGGTGCTTCCCGCACCCCCCACCCTACGGGGCAGGGCTTGCCCCCCTCTTGGGATCTATGAGTCACAAACTATTTCTCCAAGGGCAGCTGACCCCCCCACCTGTTGGCTCACCATACTTGAATAACAATAAAATCTACATTTAAAAACCGTGGTGACCTGGGGGCCAGCACAGCCTGTGACCCTGGACAATGGACCCGCCCAGAACTCCAGTTGGGAAGATGACAGTGGCTTCATTTCCCAGGCAGCACCAAGAAACAGAAGGGAACTTTTACCTGCCAAGTGGTGGGAGATCCATGGTCTCTGGGGCTCCTGAGACTGGGAGCAGGGATGGAAGGCGGTCCCTTATTTCCCAGGTGAGTAAACTGAGGCCACTTTGCCCTCGGCTTGTATGGGAAGCCCCAGACACAGAGCGTGTTTGCACGTACCCGCGCCTGGTGCCCACGCGTCTGCCCGTTCCGCTCAGCTCCTGGAGTTCCAGGGATCCCGTTCCCTGTCGCGCTGCCCAGTGTCCTGTCCTCGCGCCCAGGGACGTGCAGCTGGCATCCTAGCGCTGACACATAGGAGACCCTTCCATGCACACAGGCGGCCTCTTCTTACCCCGCCGGAGCTAGCAGGGGGGCTGGGCGGTCACGTGCAGCCCAACAGGGACACAGGGACGCTCCGAAATGTAAAGGGGGCCGGCAGAGGGCTGGCGCCTCAGGTGGTGTGGGGTGTCGGGTGGTGTCGCAGAGAGAAGGTCCGGGGCCCTGAGGGGCTGTGTGCGTGCTGAGAGGTGGAGGGGCCTCCCTGAAGGTCGTTGGTTGAGTAGCTGCAGGGAAGTTTCCAATGAGCACCCAAACCAGCAGCAGGAAAAGTAAATTACCAGGTCAGTAAACAGCAAGGCTGGTGGGATCCGGTTTTTGAGAGAAAGGAGCTGGGGAAGCGCCCAGTGATGGAAGGGGTGATGAATTTCCTGTCGCCCCAAAGTCTGCCGCTCCCCAAGGCACTCGGGGCCCACACGGGACACTCAGTACCTCCTGTCAAAGTCGCTGCTCCGGGCTTGGGAGGGGACGGCTCTCCCCGCTCCCTGGGGACACAAGTCCACATCCCCAGGGAGCCCAGTTAACTGTGCCCCTTTATTTTTTTTTTAAAGATTTTATTTATTTATTTATTTGACAGAGAGAAACACAGCCAGATAGGGAACACAAGCAGAGGGACTGAGGGAGGGAGAAGCAGGCTTCCCGCCGAAGCAGGGAGCCCGAGGTGGGACTTGATCCCGAGTCTCCGGGATCATGACCTGAGCTGCGGGCAGTCGCTTAACCAACTGAGCCACCCAGGTGCCCCAACTGTGCCCCTTTAACTCAGCCCGCGCTGTGGGCAGCCAGAGAGCTCAGTGTCTGCGGGGCGGGGGAGGGCAGGGTCCCAGCTCTCCAGGTGACACACAGAGGAATTCGCTCTGTCTGGAACCCAGCATCCTGGGCAGAAGAGAGGGAGGGGGCTTAGGGCCGAGGTGTATGAAGAGGGATCTCTGTGTTCATGCAAGGGTCACACAGCGCTCTGCCCCAGACTCGAATCCTGCCTCCACCCTTCTTCCGAGTCGTTCTCCACTTGGGGTAAACGGTTCTGTTTTCTCAAGATCCAGACAAATGTGTCTACTGACATTTGTCCTTCAGGATCCAAGCAAGAGCTCTGAAAAATGAGGCAGCGTGAGAGGCCGCAGTGGCCCCTAAAATGCAGATTCCCAGGCCGAGCCTGGGCCCCGACTGCTGGGCTGGCAGGCCTGGAAACCACGAGAGAGAGAGGGGATGTTGGATTTGGGCGCGCTCGAGGCCGAGACGATTCCCAGCTCACTCACTCATCCCCACTCCCGAGCCGGCCCGCTATGTGAACTTCGGGGAGACCTTCACTTTGGTCTGCTTCAGGCTTTCTCCCCTAGAAAGGGGGGGATCGGAGTTTTGTCTCGGCCAGCTGTTAGGCTGGGGACAGATCGGGCAGGGAAACAGGGAGGTGAAAGCACTTTTTTTTTAAGATTTTATTAATTTATTTGACAGAGAGAGATCACAAGTAGGCAGAGAGGCAGGCAGAGAGAGAGGAGGAAGCAGGCTCCCCGCTGAGCAGAGAGCCCTATGCGGGCCTCCATCCCAGGACCCTGAGATCATGACCTGAGCCGAAGGCAGAGGCTTTAACCCACTGAGCCACCCAGGCGCCTGAAAGCACTTTTTGTAAACCCTCCAGCCCTGGACAAATACGGGATGCTATGATGTCACTTCCCCTGTGCCACCCTGCCCTTCAAGCCTCCCCAACCCTCCTGCTGCAGTCCCCCCGCCCCCCAGTCGCCCCCCCATGGCCGTGCGTGATCGTCGCAACAGTGATGGCAGTGAACTTAATCGAGTCCGTAGCGTGCCACAATGCAATCCATTCTCTCAGCAGCCTGTTGTTCGGATGAAGAAAGACTCAGAGTTGTCCAGAAATCTGAGCAGATGCGTTTGGGAGACTGGGGGCCAACCTCGGCGCTGTCTGGTGGCTCCTGCCTCTGGCTTCACCGACATTGCTCTGGACCTTCGCCATCTCTGCCAGATTGATGCCCTCCCCCAACCTGTACTTTAGCTAGAACGGTGAGCGTGGGCAGGTCATGTGCACTCATCCATTGGACACCCTCCCATGGAGGCCCAGCCATATGCCAGTGACTAGATCAGGGACCAGAGTCAGAGCGTGAACGAAACAGACAACATGACTTACCGATGTGGGGCTCCCTTGCTGCTGCTTTCCAATCATTTTAAAGTAACAATGTATTTTTTTAAGATTTTTTTTAACATTTTATTTATTCATTTGACAGAGAAAAACACAGCTAGAGAGGGAACACAAGCAGGGGGAGTGAGAGAGGGAGAAGCAGGCTTCCCGCTGAGCTGGGAGCCCGATGTGGGGCTCAATCCCGGGACTCCAGGATCATGACCTGAGCAGAAGGCAGCCACTCAATGGACAGAGCCACCCAGGTGCCCCAAAGTAACAATTTAATTTAAAGGAAAACTTTATGTTGGATGGTCTGATCTTGTAAACATCCATACCATTAAAATCAAGGTCATTGAAGTCTAACCGAGTCCGCTTACCGGCTCACAATTTGCATCCTGAAGGCTGCTCCTTATTAAAGAGATTAAAGATTGAAAAGAGAGATTTCTATTCTTCAAAAAATTAATCTTAGAATTACCGTATATCCCAGGAATTCCACTCTTAGGTATATGCCCAAGTGAATTAAAAATTGGTTTCCGAACAATCACTGCACCCTGTGTTCACAGCAGCTCTGCCCACAGTAGCCAGAAGGTAGAGATAGCCCAATCATCCATCGACAAAAGAAAGCGTGAGCAAAATGTGGCCAGTCTGCGCAACGGAGTATTTTCCGCCGTAGAGAGGAAGGAAGCACTGACACACGCCACAACGTGGATGAACCTTGGAAACATTATTCTAGGTAAAAGTTCAAAGATAGTATAATTGCATTTCTTTTTTTTTCTTAAGATTTTACTTATTTATTTGACAGAGAGAGAGGGAGATCACAGGTAGGCAGAGAGGCAGGCAGAGAGAGAGAAGGAAGTAGGCTCCCCGTGGGGCTCGATCGCAGGACTCAGATCATGACCTGAGCTGAAGGCAGAGGCTTTAACCCATTGAGCCACCCAGGCGCACCAGTATAATTGCATTTCTATGAATATTCTAAATAAAGAACTCCACAGAGACAGAAAGCAAAGTAGGGACACTGAGGGGATGGTTGGGGGACAGTGGTGGAGGTGATGGACTATGGGGGCATGTGGGGGCACAGGGGAGGGTGGTGGGAGGACGGGGGTGCAGGGACAGAAGGGGCAGGGATGGTGGGGGAGCGGAGGGGTCAGTGGGGGTACAATGGGGGCGGAGAGATGGGGTGATAGGGAGCAAGAGGGATGGTAGGGGAGCAGGGAGGGGCGTCATGGGGGGACAGGGCTAGGGCTGAACGGAGTGATGCGTATTGGGCATGGCGCATGACGGTGTCCCCAAGCTGGACTCAGCTCCTGGCGGCCACCACCTGCTAAATGCCACAGAGTCTCCACTTTCAGACAGTTAATGGTTGATTTTATGGCATAAGAATTTCACCTCCTTTTTAATAAGGGAGATTTCCAAGTGTTAGCAGACAGTAAAGACATCTTTTCCAAAGGATATTCTCTCCTTAATGGGATATAAGGGAAAGAAAGAGACTTGCCCAGGGCCTTCTGATCTCCCCAGCACTTTCCCTGGGATCCCTGGCGGGGCCCTCCAGCCCCCAGGACTGCCTGCAGGACTGCCCGCAGGAAGGCAGTGCGGTCTGGTTGGTAGGCTCCGGCTGCCATCAGACGCGGGGGCTTCAACTACACATCCTTCTTTTCTCCCTGTTCTGGAGGCTGTAAGTCCAAGATCAAGGGACCTGTCTCCAAATATCCCAAGGCACTGGGAATTAGGGCTTCCACATGTGGGTCTGAGGGACCATCCAGCCCATCACCACGTCCCAGCCGACTGATGAGAAGGAGGCAAGGAAAAGTGAAGTCACGGAATTGGTGGGATGCAGAGAAGACCAAGAACCCAGACGCCCTGATCCCGGTGCAAGTCCTTCCTCTGTGCTCACTGCCTCCGGGGTGTGGGCGGCCACAGGGGCCCTGGCTGCTGTCCTAGAAACCGCTGGCGGGAGCAGAGCCATCTGCAGGGGGTCGACGTGGTCCCAGCTCCCTGCTGCTGTCGATCCCACTGTGTTTCCCTCTTTGTCCAACAACCCGCGTGGAACTGCTCCAAGGATCTAGCATCTGGGAGGGGACTGTGTGATCGACTAATTAAACCTAATGAATGATGTGTCCACAAACCTGGCGAGAAGGACCCGTGCAGAGGATGTATGCCCTGAACCCAGACACAGCTCGTCCCTGGAAACATGGATAACGGCGGGGGAGCGCTTGGAATTCAGAGCTGGGTCTTTGTTCCGTGTCTTTTCCAGGCATCAGAGAGATTAATTTGTTAGAGTAAACAGACTTCAAACCAGGATTTAGTCTCTGAGCGTGTGCACCTGATTTGGCGATCCTGGCTTAGACCGCCCCAAGCCTTCATCGTTCTTCAAGGGGACGACGGAGATGGCAGAATGCAGCAGGTGGGGTGGGGGCCGGGGACCCAAGTCCTGGTTCCATTCCTGCCACTGAAGCCAAGGGTGTCAGAGCCAGAAACAGAGGGCTTTGAGCAGTGCGAATGACACCTGCTCCCTGTGGCGCTCCTCCCCACACTCCCCACCTTGCAGGAGGAGCCCGGTCTCTTTCCCAAACAGCCGTGTCATTCCGTGCTGTTGTAGAGGACATCCTCCGTGCTGTCGTAGAGGACATCCCTCGAGAAGATACTCACCCGAACAGCCACGTTGTGCCTGGGTCAGTCCATCGGCTCCCCTTCCTCCAGAGTGGCCCCTGCGCTCTGCCCAGACCAGAAACAGTCTTCAAGGTCTCTGCTCCCCTCACCCCTGCAGCCGGTCATCAGACCCGCAGAGCCCACCCTCCGAAACCCCTCGTTCGTGTCACAACATGGGGCTCCCGCCCACACTCATCACCCTCCAACCACGTGACTCAGCCAGAGCTTACAGCTGCCCCGCCCTGTCCCAGAGGCCCCGAGGGCAGCTCTCAGGTCTTGGGTCTTGAACACACTGGCCGCCGCCACCACTGAGCTTCCTCTCCCAGGCAACTCCCCCACTCCTGCAGAGCCCAGCTGGGCCCCCTGAGCCTCTCCATCTTCCCGTGGGCTCCTGCTGCCCTCGGCACCTGGTGCAGCTGAGCAAGTGCTTAATGAATGAATGGGAAGTCTTGGCTGCTTAACAATGAGCCAGCCCAAGGGTGGTGGGCGTTTATGGCACATCATCAGAGAAGGCTCAGTCACCAGCCCCTACCACCCTGCAGGGCATCATTTTGGGTCAGTGGCTGCTTGTCACGTGATCTGGTGGGCCTGGGAAAGGGCTACAGGCAGGCGGGGGGGGGGCGGGGGGGCAGAAGAGACAGAGTTCCCACCTGGGCTACCACCCGCTCTGTTCCTTGATGTAGATTATTGATCAGAGGTTCTCCCTAGCACCCCGTTTGAGGGTAATCCCCGAAAGATAAAGGGCCTTGCAGGAAATGAGTTGAGCTCTTCTGATCAAACATATCCTTACACGCACAGCGAAAGAAACCAACAAGACAAAAAGGCAGCCTACTGAATGGGAGAAGATATTTGCAAATGACGTATCTGATAGGGGGTTAATATCCAAAATATATAAAGAATGTATACGACTCAATACCACCAAAAAAACAAGCAATCCAGTTCAAAAAAAAAAAAATGGCAGAGGACCTGAGCAGACATTTTTCCAAAGAAGACATACGGGGGGCCAACAGACACACGAGAAGACACTCAAGTCACTCATCGTCAGGGAAATGCAGATCAAAGCCACAATGACGTATCACTTCACACCTGTCAGAACGGCTAGGATGAAAAAACCCAAGCTACAAGTGTAGGTGAGGATTCGGAGCGACAGGAGCCCTCGTGCACTGCTGGTGGGAATGCAGATGGCGGCCGCTGTGGACCAGAGTACGCAGGATCCTCAAAACGTTAAAACAGAAATACATATGATCTAGCAATTCCACTACTGGGTATTCACTCCAGGAAAACAAAAATGCTAATTTGGAAAGATAGGTGCAGCCCTGCGCTTCTGCAGTATCGTGTACGAGAGGCAAGACCTAGAACCAGCTCACGCGTCAGCAGATAGTGAATGCATCAAGACACGGTGTTAGATAAACAGTGGAACACTACTCAGTGATTAAGGAATCTGGCCATTGGCTCTAGAAGGTGTACGCTAAGTGAAATAAGTCAGGCAGAGAAAGACAAATACCATAAGATTGTGGAACTTAAAAAAAAAAAAAGAACAAAGGGAAAGAGAGAGACCAAAAAAAACACTCCTGACTACAGAGCACAAACTGGTGGTGGTCGCCACTGGGGAGGGGGTAGAGGATGCCGGAAATCAACAAAGCGGGGGTGGGGGGGATGTATCTTTCAGTGATTAGCGGGAGGGGAAATATCGCAGACGCTTTAAGAAGCAATTTAGAGCAGATCTTTTTGAGGGAACCAAAATGCAAGCTGCTCTCCCAAGCCTGTGCTGAGCCACCACCCACCCGGCATGGGGGACAGGCGCAGGGGCGACCGGGGCGGGCTGGGACCAGAGGACTGAAGCCTTCATCTCCTCCCCAGCACAGCGGCTGAGACCTAAAAGGGCGGATAAACTCCCCTTTGGAAAATGGTGGGTAAAAAAAAAAAAAACAAACAAGCCTCCGCAGACACTCTGGGTGCCGTCTGTGATCACTAGGAATCAAATGCCACCTCTGTATCCAGCGGCAGAGAGTCCCTGCCCAGTGTCCAGCGAGGGCGGAAGAGGCCAGCAAATGCTGCAGAGGGTCGGGAGCATCCTCCAGGCCCACCGCCACCCCAGGCGGGTCAGAGCCCCAACACACAGGCCCTGTACTTCCTTCCCCTTCTGGACTTGACACCCAGTTCTCCTTCCCCTGTGGAGCGTGAACTCCTGAAGCCAGTACGCGTCCCTTGCTCGCCGCCTCGTCCCTTGCGCTCAGCCGGATGCCAGGCTCCTGGTGACAGTGGGACATGCTTGTGGAATAAATGAATGGATGGTTTATCAACATCGAGAAGTGTGGGGCAAACAAAGCCTGCTGGCGTATCATGAGGCACAGAATGAGGACCCCTGAGAGCAAGACGCACCCCCACAACCGCCGTCTCTCTGCACGCCGGGCTCCCGTCTGCAACGCAGGATCGAGCTGGTTTGCCCGGCCAGGACAAGGTGGAGGTGGGCGCCCCGGGCCAAGGGCTCGGGAAGCCTGGGGGGGACCTGGAAATGACGAGGCCCCTGAGTCTGCTCCTGAGAATCTTGCCTAAGGAGTGAGGCAGGCTGCTAAGCTTGGTCTCCCAACTTGGAAAGGGAGGATCCAGGATTTCTAGATCATGTCACGTACGCGTACGTGGGGACTCTTTCAGGAAAGAACGTAAAAAGCATCTTGTTTTACACGTTGTATAAAATGCTATGACAGGAGACCTCCGTGCAGGACACTTCCCAGTGCTCCGTGATGGCCCCGGGAAACCCAGCCCGAGCCCCGCTCTCTGGGGGCCTCAAGCCTCCCTCACCTCACACGCCGCTGGCCATCCCGCACAGTGCCGCCATGGGTAAGTCACTGCTCCGTGCCTCAGTTTCCCCACCCATGAAATGGGCACAACCTCGGTACCTATGTCATAAGTTTGTGGGGACACGTAAGGGAGTTAAAGCAAGGGACAGGTTTAGTCCAGGTGCTGGCACTTGGTGAGGACGCTAGGAGGTGTTGCCGAAGCTGCTGTTTCTTCAGGCTTTATATCCCTCCTGGGTCAGTGGAAAGACACGGCTCTCCATAACTTTTTCTTTTTTTAAGATTTTACTTTATTTTAATTTTTTTGAAGATTTTATTTATTGGGCGCCTGGGTGGCTCAGTGGGTTAAAGCCTCTGCCTCGGCTCAGGTCATGATCTCAGGGTCCTGGGATCGAGGCCCGCATCGGGCTCTCTGCTCAGCAGGGAGCCTGCTTCCTCCTCTCTCTCTGCCTGCCTCTCTGCCTACTTGTGATCGCTCTCCCTGTCAGATAAATAAATAAAATCTTTAAAAAAAAAAGATTTTATTTATTTATCTGACAGGGAGAGAGATAGTGAGAGAGGGAACACAAGCAGGAGGAGCAGCAGGGGGAGAAGCAGGTTCCCCGGAGCCCGATGTGAGCCTCGATCCCAGGCCTCCGGGGTCATGACCTGAGGCGAAGGCAGAGGCTTAATGACTGAGCCCCCAGGCGCCCCGGCTCTCTGCAACTTAACAGTGGGAAGGCAGCACAGAAGCCCTGTCTGCTCTGATTATGGGATATGGTTATGAATTTTATTTTTTTAATTATTTTAAAGACTATTTGAGAGAGAGAGAGCGTGCACAGGCAGGGGAAGGGCCAGAGGGAGAGGAAGCAAGCAGACGCCCCATCAGATGCCTAACCAACTGAGCCCCCAGGTGCCCCAGATAAAGATCCCTTTAAAAATCTTAACCACGGGGGCGTCTGGGTGGCTCGGATGGTTAAGTGTCCGACTCTTGGGTTGGGCTCCGGTCATGATCTCGGGGTTGTGAGCTGGAGTTCGAACTGGGGCCCCGTGCCGCACAGGGAGCCTGCTTCAGATTCCCTCTGTCCCTCTGCCCCTCACCCCTAGCTTCCTCCCTTAAAAATAAATAAATAAATAAAGGGTCTTTATCTTATACAGACACACAAAAAAAGGCTGTTTTTTTTTTAATTATCCAAATCATCTTTCTTGCAAACTTTGCTCTTGCTTATGCATTTTGCTTATACCTTTAAGTTAGTAGCCTTTGCTTAAGTAAAACAATTCCACAAATAAGTAAAAAGTGTGTCTTGGAAACCCAACATCTCTGATATTCCAGGAAGCACCTGACCACCGGCTCGAGAAATAAAGGGTGACTCTACCCACCAGCCGCCCCCCAGATACCCGTGGAGCCCTGGCAGAGCGCCCAGAAAGACCCAATCAGACTCAAGCCTCCCGGGCCCCCCACAGCACCCGCCCCCCACCAGGGTCATCACCTTTGCCCGATGGCTCCACACACACCCTTCCTGCCCACAGCCCAGTGCTTGGGAGCAGATGGGGACGAGGGGACGTACCATGTTGTGGGGAGACCCAGCACAGTCATTCTCCCGGCACCCAGCCCCATCCTGCACCCCAGAGCCTCAGCTGCCCTCCGGGCCTGGCTGTGTGCCCTGCCTCCCCCCATCACAGGGCTGGGCCAGACCGGCAGTGCCCAGGGCTGGGTGAGCAGGCAGACCTGGGCGGACCCAGACCTTCTTCTGTGACATCTTGGCACATTCCTCACCACCCTGACCCGTTTCTGCTTATGACAAATGGAGAAGATAACCGACGGCCCTTAGGAGTAACTGGGACATGCTTTCAGGCGTCCACTCCGCAGGCCGGCACTCCTCGGTCACCGGCCCCTTTTTGCCTGCATGTCCCTCTGGCCCTGGGCTCAGGGGCAGCCGTGAGCTGCTGAGAGGTCCCTCTGGCCAAGCTGCAGCCCACAGTCCTCCCCGATGTGCACAGCAGTTTCCACAACCCCCAGGTCCCGGGCGCCACACGGTCCCCCGAACCCCGGCCTCCGTTCATCACTGCTGGAGAAATCCAGACGGCGGAAGCAATCCAGGCTGGCTCCAGGCTGGCCACACTGACCACATACTCACGCTAATTCTGCCAGAAAGACCAGCCTGTGGTTGGGAAGAACGGCCATTATGGTTTCCAGAAAATTCCTCCGAGCAGGGGGAAGCTGTTTGCCATTCCCGAGGCCTCTCCAGTCAGCCTGAATGTGGTTTTCCAATTAAGCTGGGACTGCTCCCAGATCTCTGCTTTAAACAAGCACCTCTCCACTTTCCCTCTGAAGAAACAAAACCCTGGAGACATGCATACCCCTCCCTTCTATTTTGTTCTGAATGACCTCTCTGAGGGACACTCCCTGGCAGAGCCAAGCCCGCAGGCGGAGAGGAGCCCAGCCTCCCCGGGCAGCATGGATTCCGGGGGCTCGGGCGTGCTCAGGCTTGCCCTTGACGGCAGCCTGGGCGGAAGAGCTCCCCGGAGCCCCGTCAGCCCACAGAATCAGTGGATAAATTAATTTCTTCGGAGCCTTCTGCAGAACAAGGTTACTGATCTGGTGGCGATGGAGCCCTCACCGAAAGCGTGAACAGGTGTGTGTGTGCAGGAACAGAGACGCTGTTTAGAAGCTCCTCCTTGAGGAAGCTGACCGGAAGGAGGAGACGGAAGGGACCGGTCCAGTGCCCTTCACTGCTTCACCGGTTCCTTCCTCCCAGTCTCGGGCCATGAGCGCACCCCCGAAAGCCCGCTCACGGCCTCCGCGGGGGGTCTGCCAGAGACAGCGATGGTGAGGGGAGCAGCCCTTGCAGCGGGAGCCTTGTCGGGGTCCCTGCCGCTTAACTCGGGGACCTCAGTCTCCACCTCCCTAAAGTGGGGCAGATGATACTTGACGCGCCAGTGTTTCAGGGTTATGGCTGGAAATAAACAAAATGAAGTGCACAGAAACTATCAAGGGGAAAGGCCGGTACAAGGGCTTATTATCATGACTATCCAAGGGGAGGAGGGGGTGGGGGTCCAGGGGCTCACAGCCTCCCTCAATGGACACAGCGCATTTATATAAAAGCGTCTCAGGAAGGTCAGTGCTGCCCACAGGGCTTTGAATCTCAGCACCAACTTGAAGAAACCCCCAGTGTGTCTCAGACCGTCTGTCTACCCAGCCTTGGGCCCCAGTAAGGGCTTCCTCAGATTTGCGGGTACATTGAGGGCTGCTTCTGGGACCAAAACAAAAAACGATGACCATTCCCAGAGAATTTGCTGGAGAAGCCGGCACCTTCTCTGTTTATCATAATCTCATTTTCCGCCTCCAACATCCGTAGCCGAAAATCGGTGCTGCCCCCCGGGGGGTGGTGGAGCGAGCACCAAAAAATGAGGCTGAAAACATCATAAAGTATTTTTTTTTAAAAATCACGAGCACCTTTCTGGCGTTGGCCTGCAGGCAGCGTCCTGAACTGAGGTATGCACAACCTGGGGGAACAGGGGAAAGGGCGCGTGAGCCACATAAAGGAGGAAAATAAATAAAACCACGATTCGTGCTCGGAGAGGGTCCACATGGGCAACCAGTGGCGGCCGCGCAGGCTCTCACAATGGAGGCAGCTTTGGGGGCATTCCAGTGGTTTCCATGGCACCCGCGCCTTCCTAATCCTCACCCAAACAGCTCTCCTTCAGCTCACCTTGTGTCACCGAGCTAGAGGAGAAACGGAGTAAGTGTGACGAATATGCTGATAGCAAGAACGTCGCGTGTGGGTGTGTGTGTCTGTGTGAAGGGGGGGCAGGCAGGGCTTTCCTCCAGAATAAGTGACCTTGGCCGTGGCCGGGGGCTCCGAGGGCATTTCTGGAAGCCAGACCAACCAAACTCCGATTTGGAGAAATCCACACGCTCAGACACCGAGCGGCCGGGTTTGGAGGGGAAGGTGCCGGGGACCCCTTGCCATAGATGGTTCCGTCCTTCACAGCAGGTGGTTACTGAGTGCAGAGCTCTGAGCTTTTCTCAGCCTCAGAAACCCCGAGGAGGAGGAGATGTGCCAACACCCCACCCTCTCCAAGAGCCTAACCACCCTCCATCTGGTGATGTTTTCTCTTGCGTTCTCTTGCATTCAACAACCACTGAGTGTAGTTCACAGGCCAGGCACAGGCCTGGGCTGTGGGCAGAGCGTCTGGCCACGCGCCACCTCTCCCTCCCTGCACCAGGCTGAGCAGACAGGCGGGTCTGCCCCAGAATCTCGCCCCTTGTGGCACCCTCCACTAGCCTGCCATTCAGATCAGACCGCCGGCAGCAGCGAGCTACTAAAAAGGATTCCAGGTGCTCTGTTCTCCCTTTCATCTGCTTCTTTCTCCCTTTTCTGTCTTCTTTTTAAAAATGCTCTTTAATGGTGAGTAAGCTAGCATGGAAAAGGCAGAAAATAAGGCTCAGGAAGGATGTCCAATGTGCAGCGATGTGTTAATCGGCCAGAGGCTCTTCCTCCCCAAGCCCAGCAGCTGGGAGCAGGGTCTCCCCTCGCCTCTCCGGCCAGCAGAGGCAGGCCATGGATCAGGGTGAGCTCAGGACCATGGGAGACCACCGTCTGCTGCTGGGTCCCTGCAGGCATCTGGTGTACCACCCTAGCACCCCAAGAGGCAAAGTCTCCATGAAGTGCGCTCCTTCTCTACCCAGAGACTCAAGCCGCCATTCCCTGCTCCTTTACCACCTGGCACCTGGCCATGTGCCCCACTGCCTTCTGGAAGAGCCAAGTGGGCAAATGCCATGGACGCCCCCAGAACCCCAACTGGGCAGCCCTCTGGACTGAGCCCCCTGGCACCCTTACTTACCCTCAGGAAGACACCAGGACCCTGGTCTACAAAGGAACCTGCTAGAGAGAGCACCCAGGTCCTGCCTTCCCAGAGAGGGAGCTGGCTGCCCACCAGGCCAGGCAAGGGTCTGGGCCAAAGTGCCCACAGAGTGAGGGGCCTGCTAGAGCTTATTTCCCTGGAAACAATGGGAGGTGGCATGGGCAAGCCTTGGGGCATGAGAGAAAGGCTGGATGGCCCCGTGGTTGGAGGATGGGCTCTAGAGCCAACACACCTGGGCTCATGTCACACCAGGTCAGCTTCCCACTTGTTAGCCACGGGGCCAGGCCTGTCCCTGTTTTCCTGTGCATCCCTGGGCGGGGAGAGGGGACGAGTAGCACTGCCTCCCTGAATCGGTGCCCAGGTACCATAGGTCCTTAAAACAGTGCCTGGCGTATGGGGGGCACAGAGCAGAGACCTGGGTCAGAGGCACGGAGCAGAGCTCTGCGCCCAGCCAGGCCCTGAATTAGCCCCCTCCCCTAGGCCAGGCAGGGTAAGCCCCGCCCCCACTGGCAGAGCACAGTCAGATCCAGGGAGGCAGAACCGCCCAGGGGTGCCCCTGTCCCTACAGCCCCAGGCCTCCTACACTGGGACTGAAGAACCAGAGTGCATTGTAGGAACGGGGCTGAGCGGCTGTCCCAGGGTCACCTCACTCTGCACAACTCCAAGGGGTGCCACTTACATCCGTGGGACACGGCGGCCTCTTCCACGCGGAGGGCAAGCCCTGGAGACAGGCCAAGGCCATTGGCCCCCTGGAGGCCATGTAAAGGCCCAGAGGATGAGCCCAGAAGGGAGAGGGGCAGACACACACAACCCCCCTCGGCCAGGGGCAGGAACTGCGGGCACCCTGAGTGAGGATGTGGGTCGCCCCCGCCCCCCGTCCCTGTCCTGTGCTGACTTCCGCTCAGCGGCCGTGCTGGGGACACTGCAGCCAGCCCTCACCAAGCCTCCCCGCACTGAGAGAGGACAGACAGGAGGACGG
>PITA01027583.1:6186-20819 GCA_004023965.1 Spilogale gracilis | reverse complement strand
GCTGGGGTCAGGGGGAGTCATGGTCCCGTTGGCCTGTCCCTGCACCCCTTCAGAATCACTGGGGTAGGCTGCTGCTTCTCAGACTTGATCTCTGAGTCCTTTCTAATATTTAGTTCGTGAGGTCGCGGGAGAGCCCTGATTGATGTGCGTTGTCTCTGTTGTTCTTTACTGCATCAGAAAGTAAAACTAAGAACTTTAAAAGTATTTATTAATTGGTCAAAAAGTACCAACTATAAACCCATTACATATTCACGGAAGTAGCATATTTTATTCTTAAAAAATCGCCATTCCTCCACCCCCTCCCTGGACAGAGAAGAACCGAGTGAAGGGAGCAGGGGCGACTGCCGGCTGGGGGGGCGGGGGGTCCAAGTGATGGAACACAGCCGGCGTGCTGGGTGCTGTCCCGACCGCCCTGCGTGACAGCAAGCGTGGGAAACCACATGAGCCTTCGTTTTGACCTTGTGGGTTCCCCAAAAGGGGTTCCTGGGCCTTAGTCTGAGAACCCCTGGTTTGGCCGCAGGGGAGAGTTCCCTGAGGTGGTGAATGAAGGTCCTTATTCCCATTTTTTTTCTCCTTCATTCAAAATCCTTCTTATGGCTCCTGGGTGGCTCAGTTGGTTAGGGGACTGCTTTCGGCTCAGGTCATGATCCCGGAGACCCGGGATCGAGCCCCACATCGGGTTTCCCACTTGGCGGGAAGCCTGCTTCTCCCTCTCTCACTCCCCCTGCTTGTGCTCCCTCTCTGGCTGTGTTTCTCTCTGTCAAATAATTAAATAAAATCTTTAAAAAAAAGATAAAATCCTTCTTATGAAATAAATAAAATCCTTATTTTTTATTTAAAACACTTAATTTTATAACTTTGCTGTGGAATTGTTAGCACATTCAGGATTCAAAAGGGGTTGGAGCTTAGGATGTCTCCCCTAGCCCGCCCCCCCGGGGCTCCGTGGCTGTCCCCCGCTGGTGGGCATGAGCGTGGCGCAGCCTCTTTTCGCTGTTCCAGGAATAACATGGCAGGAGATGACTGTGCATCATTTTGCAAGTGTGAGAGTTTCCCGGCTGTGAACCAGCGCCGTCCCGGGCGCTCCACGAAGGCCCTGTGCGCCTCTTTCCGAGTCGGGGGCCTGCCTCCTGTCCCTCGGGCCCGTGCGCCGCGTGCCGGCGGGCTGTTAGGGAGAAGGGCTTCTCACTGCAGCCTCAGCGTGTGTCTCTGCCTTTCTGAGTGAAGACTGTCTTTCCGTATGTTTAAGAGCTGTTTGCCTTTTCTGGGAGCCGCCTGCATCTCTTGCCCATTTCTCCTCCGAGCTGTTTATGAATGTCGGACAGATTACTCCTCTGTAGGACGTGCTGCCAGTATTTTCTTCTAGATTGTCATCTGTTTGCTGACGGAGGTTTCTGCCTCGCAAAAATTTGTTTTGGAAGTAATCTGTGTTCTTACTGTGCTTCACGTCTTGCTTGGAAAGGCCCAGTCGGGTCTGAGGTCCTGGGCCTCCCCTCTGGTCCCCGGGCTACTTCCAGGGTCTTTCAGGATGGTGTGAGGTGTGGCTCCAACCTGTCTTTGCCTGCACAGCCCCCGAGATGTCCCAGGTCGTCTGCTGGACAGTATGTCTCTTCCCCTCCGCTGTGAATGCCACTTTGATCCTGACGGGGGCTGGGTCGGCTTCTGCACCTTCTAGTTTGTGCCGTGACCCCGCTCTCTGTGACCCGCTGGCCCGATGTGGCGGTAGCCGCGTCACCTTCTGTTACACGGGAGGACTGGTCACCCCTCACTCTTGCTTTCCAGAATTCTCCAGGTTATTCATCATGTTTATTTTTCCTTATAAACATTAGACTTAGCTCGTTTTGCTTTCTCTAAGATCATTTTCTAATTTTTTTAGGGGAATCAATTGGATTTATTTCAGAGCATTCTGCTGGGGCTGTCCCTCCTTGTCCGTGTGTGTATGTACCCGTGATGGAACACACTCGACCCGACATACGGAACATGCTTTATAAACACGGGGGAGCCTGTGTGACGGACGACATACTGTTGTGACCGTTGTCGAGTGCACGGTTTGGTGGCATTAGAGACACTCACGTTGTATGAGACCATCATCCCATCCGTCTCCGGAGCTCTGTCCTCTTCCCGTATTGAAACTCTGTCCCCCAGGAACACTGTCCGTCCCCCTCCTGCCCACGTCAGCTCTGTGGGTGGGACTCCCCTGGGGAGCACCAGAGAACTCTGAGTGGACTCCTGCAGAGTGCGCCCCTCGGTGACGCACGTGGCCCGGTGCAGCGGCCTCCTCGTGCCTGTGTTGTAGCCCGCATCCAAATTCCCAATGTTCTCGAGGCCGGGGGACACGCCGTCGTGTACACACAGCACATTGGGTTTGTCCGTCCATCCGTATCTCTTCGAGCCCCAGGTGTTGGCACAGGTGTAGCCCCAGAGGTGGGGTTCCTGGGCCTGTGTTTATTTTCCGGACGTGGGTGCTGGAAATCAGACTGTTGCCTTGGGAATTTGTCAAATGGATGGCCCTGAGCCGGGCTGCTCTGGGTCCCCAGGCAAGTCCGTGAGCTGTCTGGGGGCGCAGGGCGGGAGTGATGGGGACGGTGCTGTGCCCTGGCCGCCGTCTTCCACCCAGCCGTGGCTGTGAGTCCCTCTGAGGGAGGGTACCCCAGGTCGTAGCAGCTGATGTTCACGGAGTCCTTTGTGCTGCCCTGGCCCAGCGACCTGTGCCGGAGCCAGGCTTCCAGCCTCTCAGAGGTGGGCAGGTGGGGACTGGATGGGGGTGGGAAGGCGTGAGGCCCACGGGCCATGTCACCCTGGCTGTCAGCGCAGCTGCCACAGTGGGGGCTCCCCGGGGGCTCCGCTCCTCCAGAATGGACCAAGCCCCTCGCCCAGCCCCCTCTGCTCCCCACAGCCCCACTGTGCCCTCTGCCCGTCCTGCTGGGAGGCCCCATGCTGCTCCCTTTCCCCGGGGTGACTGCCGCAGCTCAGATCCGCCCGCCCTGGCCCGTGCCTCCTGGTCCCCCACTCACCCGGCTCCTCCTTTCCACGGTCAGGAAGTGCGTCCCGTGCCGTCCCACACCAGACCGCATCTGGTGTGCAGTAGGTGCTCATTAAACACTCGCCGGCTGACCAGCTCGCTCGTCGCTGTGACTCAGAGTGTGCACGCGTGACTTGCACGGCCGCCTCCGTAGCCTCTGCCCCGTGACCCCCGCTGCGCGGTGGGAGGGTGTGAGCCCGGGGCCCCAGGGCCGGTGCTGGCGCTGATACGCGGCTGGCCCGCAGAGCCCCCCCGTGCCAGGACACCCGAGCAGAGATCAGACCGCCTGGCAGCCGCCTGGAGCTTGGTGGTTACCTGGTGCAAAGACGACTTTGAGGGTTCGGGGGCGCTTTTTTTTGTTTTTGTTTTTTGTTTTGATTTTTTTCCTTTTGCACCGGATGTGAGTTGTGTAGCTGATGCCCATGGAGGGAGGGCTGCCGGGCGCCCGCGGCCCCTCGGCCGTCCTGCCTTGTCCCGGCTCCGGTGGCTCGGGTTACGTTCCTGTCTTGGCCTGCGGAACCGGAAACGGGGTTCCACCTTCTCGCTGTGTGTTGTTTTAAACACGGAAAACCTTTTGTGGCAGCTGGTGCTCGACACCCCCGCGGAGACCTGTAAATATCCGGGGCCTGGCCTGGGCTGGGGAGAGGCCACCCGGGAGCCCTGGGCCTGGGCTCGCCCCAGATAAACAGTAAAAACAAAGTGGCTTCGGGGCAGGTGGCTTGGCCACACACGAAAGCCCTTTCCACCTACGGGGCTGTTGAAAGCTGTGGGTTTACCTTGGTGCTCGATTCACCTGGGCCCCCGGGAGGTCTTTAAGATGCGCCTCCGCCACCCACTCCCTGGGTGGGTGCCAGAAACTGGGGGCGGCCAGGGGGCGGCCGGGGTGGTAAAGCTGAGTGCTCTGGGGAGGGGGCCGTGCACAGCCCTGGAGCATGGATTGGAGGTGGTTTAGGCAGGGGGTAGGGCCTGGTGTCATGAAGGCACATTCATTGTGCTCCTTGTCGCTGCAGAGTGAGGGGCACTGCCCTGAGACCCTCGGGGTGGCCCTCCAGGGTGGGCAGTGCCTTCCACCCCTGCCTTTCACAGCTGGCTCTCCTTCCAGCTCCCCTGCCTTAGATAGGCTATGGGGGACGTGGGGAGAAGCCCCCGGCCCATGACTTGGGTGGACGGAGACGGGTCGGTTTCCCTCACTGAGGTCCTTCTGGCCTCAGGGAGCCTAGGGTCCACCCAGGCTGCCCCAGCGTCGCAGTGGAAGGCGACGAGGTCCACACACAAGCGTGTGATGCTCAGGCCGCTGGCAGTCACACCCCAATGCTTAGCCAGGGCCCAGGTTCCCTGTTAGTGGACCAGTAAGTGCTGTGACTCTTCTGAGAGTTCTTGTTCCGCTGGGCGTCGTGTCGCTGGAGGACCAGGGGCAGTAGAGCCTGGCGCATGGGCCAAACCCAGCTCGCTGCCGCCTCTTTTGTACATAATGTTTTATTGGCCCAGAGCCACACCTAACCGTGCTGCAGCATCGCTGAGGAGTTGGGACGGCGGTGCGGCCCGCCAAGCCCAACATTTCCTAGCGTGGCCCCTTGTAGAACAGGCTCGCCCGGCCCTGCGCCTCATCTGTTGCAGTGTGTTAGTGGTGCATTGCCTTGGGAAAGCTGCCTGTTTTCAGACAGCTGCGAGCCACACCCCTTTCTGCTTTCAGGAACTTGGGCCAGGGCCATGGCAGGGTAGTCATGCCTGGTGCCCGGAATTTCGAAGGTCTTTCCTACCAGCTGTCTCACTGGCTGGATCTTCTCAGGTCCTGGTTGCAAAGAGTGATGGAGAGAAACTGAAGTGAGTTTGTATGTATTTCTAGTAGCTCATTCTATTTTCTGACGTGACATGGAGGTTTTAGTCTAGCTGCTCCAGACTTTAGGTTTTCTTGCTAGCTTTATTTTGTTTGAATAAATATCAGCCTGGCCACTCCGCCAGGCTCCCTACTCAGTAAGAGCAGCCTGGGAGCTGTCATATAGTGAGGGATGTATTAATAGAGGCATGTGCTGGGGAGGGTGGGATGGCTGGGTCTGTCTGGAGTTAGGGCAAGCACAGCCTCTGGAGTGCAGCAAGGTTGGTTTCTGTTTCTGACGTGCCACTGCTCTCTTATGCTGCTTCCCCGAGTCTCAGTTTCTTCTTCTGTCAGTTGGTTTAACAGTTCTTTCCTCTCAGCATTGTGACCAGGACATATGACACCTGTGATGAGGGAGCGTGTTGCTCTTCCCTGTGATTTGGGGCCCTGCACAGGTCTTGGGGTGCACAGGAGGCCTGGGGACAGTGAAAGCATGGTGCTAGGGGTTTGTCTTCCCTTGTGTCGGGGCCCTGTGAATGCTCCATAGCAGATGCCCCCAGCCCCCGCCTGGGGCTTCCTCTCCAGCTGTGTGTCTGGGCTGAGGCCCAAATGCCTGGAGACAGGTCCTCCGCGGGCCCAGCTCACACCTGTGATAGGTGCTGTTCTTTCTTATCTCCACCTTAAGGATGGGAGGGCTGTGCTTGACCTTGGGGCTGGTCTCCAGCTGGGGTCAGAAGGCACGGGCCTGGTTTGGGCAGGACACGTGGCAGGGCTGAACCTCGGTGCTAGAGTGCTGGCCGGGGCGTGCCGCACCCTCTCTGAATTGGATGCCTGCCCTCCCCACCACCGCCACCAGGATCAGGTCTGAACCTCCCCTCGGGGTTCCGTTCCCACTGCCTGCAGGCTCCGCTCCCCCACCAGCCCTTCCTTTCCCACCTGCGGAAGGTTTGGAAGCTGTTGGGGGGCTGGGTCTTGAGTGTCCTGGACCCTTTTGCCCTGGCTTCCCCCATCTGTCAAGCAGGGGCGTCACCATAGCCCCACAGATAAAGTGACAGCGTGCAGGGAGAGTGACCTTTGTTGAATGTGGTTTTGGAAAGTAGGACCTGGGGTCTTGTCCTCATTACTGCTGCTCGCCAGGTGACTACGACGGGCTCCTTCCTCACACAGCTGAATAGTGATGATCCCTGGCAGCCCTCGGGGAGGGACGACCATCAGCTTGCTTTCAGAACCGGAGAGCGGGCCCAGGGGAAGGTGGTGTGACCCATACAAGGTTATGCAGCATGGCAGGTGGCGTCTCGCTCTGGGCACTGGGGACCACTGCGCTCTGGCCTGGATGGTGGGCACAGGAGGGTGGGTCCAAGCCTAGCACACAGTCTGCTCCCGGTGGGTTTCCCTGTGGGAATGGCCCCGGACAGGCGCATGCCCCTCAGCTGTGGTTGGTGTGTGGACGATCGTGCCGCAGGGCGCCCGAGTCGGGGGGATCTCACGGAGGGTGGGAGCCTCTTGGCTGGGCGGCAGGTGGTGTCGAACCAGAGGTGGGAAGAGTGGGGCGGTCACCCGGTGGCTGGGAATGACTTGGACAGCAGGAATATCCCTGGTAAGGGCCCAGGGGCCATGGCGTGGGTCCTGGCACCTCCCATGGGGACCCGAGGGGCTCAGATGGTGAGGGTGGTAGGCTGCCCAGGTCCAGTAAGCACAAGGTCCAGGTCCCACGTGCAGGACTGTCTTTGGCCCCTTTGGCCCTCTCAGGGGCTTGAACTTTGCATTTTGACCTTGGTTCCTGTTCCATGTCTCTGTCCCCGAGCCCTGCAGGGGAAGAGGGTGAATGGGAGGACTGAGTTCCCTGGTGTTTCCTGAGCCCTGTTCTTATGTACCTGCAGCAGCAGGAGGCAGAGGGAGCAGGAAGGGTGCGCTGGCACCAGACCATGCCAGTCCATAGCAGCCCATGCCATCCTGTACCAGCCCATGCCAGCCCGTATCAGCCCATGCCAGCCCATACCAGCCCATGCCATCCTGTACCAGCCCGTGCCAGCCCTCACTAGCCCATGCCAGCCCTTACTAGCGTGTACCAGCTCGTGCCAGCCTGTACCAGCTCATACCAGCCTGTGCCAGCCCTTACCAGCTCGTGCCAGCCCATACCAGCCCTTACCAGCTCGTGCCAGCCCATACCAGCTCATACCAGCTCGTACCAGCCCATGCGAGCCCTCACTAGCCCATGCCAGCCCGTACCAGCTCATACCAGCCCATGCCAGCCCGTACCAGCTCATGCTAGCCTGTACCAGCTCATGCCAGCCCGTACCAATTCTTACCAGCCCATGCCAGCCTGTACCAGCTCGTACCAGCCCATGCCAGCCCGTACCAGCTCGTGCCAGCCCATACCATCCCATACCAGCCCTTACCAGCTTGCAGGCACTGTTAACATTACAAGGGTTTGGGGAGCTGGCCAGTAATAAAAATGAAACTCTATAAACTTAACAGTTAGATGAATTTGAAGCAAAAGTATTTGATTGAAATTCCTTGCTGAATTAATGTCACTACATTTATTGGTGGCGGTGGTCCCGAGGTGGTTTGCGTCCATTGTGTCTAGAAGGTGGAAATCCTGGGTCACTGTGGCCACAGCATCAGCCCCGAGTGCGCTCCTGCCTGCCCGTCTCTTCGCCGGCTTGAAAGTGGCCGTGGTGGGAGCAGCCACACCACAAAAGCGTGCCCATGGTACGAATCGGGGCTTCACTTCTCATCTTGTTGATTGGGCCTACTGACGGGCGGAAAACCCGCATGTGTGGCGCGTGTAGCCGCTCACTGTGAGTGGCACGGAAACGCGGAGGCGACTCCCCTGCGCTCAGAGAGCTGCCCTGCCCGTTGGCAGCGGAGGCCCCCTGTCTGCGACCAGCGCGTGGGGCCCCGACGCGTGCCTCCCTCCCGCGTGCCCCTTGTCTGTGTGGTTCACGCAGAATCGCCAGCCGGCATTCCTGCCCGTGCCGGACTCGTCTGCCCGGCGTGCGCATGCTGGACAGGGAGGAGGTGTTCAGAAAAAGTCAGAACATCCGTGAGCAGCACCGGCCGCATGGCTTTCCCGCGGAGTGTGGCACGTTTTACTGGTCCCTGTGAGCGTGTGTGTGCAGCTCTATGTCGGAGCGGTTGGCAGGAGCCATGTGACCTACAGATCTGCACACAGGTCCCTGGGGCCGCTCCCTGCCTCGTCATGAGCTCTCCAGGCCACACACGTGATCCAGGTTGCAGAGAAGGGGGTGGCCGCTCCCACCAGGCCCTGCCCACTCTCCCGCTCTTTCTGACTCTCCCGGGCCACCTGGGCCATCGTCAGGGTCCCCAAGCTGGTGGCACCTGCGCCTGTATTACTCCCGCTGGCTGATTACCCCCCAGGGTTTTGCCCTGACCTTGTGGGAGAGACAGTCCCTGAAGATGCTTGCCCACGGGAAGAAGTTCAGGCCTCCCCTGCCCCAACCCTGGGAAACACCCAGGTTATTGAAAACTTGGTGTTAAGTTTTACACAAGTGTGTATGGATTTAAGGGCTGCAAACCCAGCGGGAAGCCTTTGGACGGCCCTTCGCTCTGAGGCTCAGCTCTGTGGGAGGACAGCTCTTCACAGCTGTGGCTGGGCAGCCGGAGCCGGCGTAGGGCCCCCCCGTTTCCTGCTGCTCAGAGTCTGGTCAGCATGGCCCCGCCTTTGTGCATCATTCCTTCGTTTGCTGGACGAGGGTTTGTGAGCCCAGCACAGATTAGGCCTGCCGAGGCTGGCCCAGCTTTGCCTGCGAGCATCAGCTGGAGTCCTGGCTGCCTCTGACCTTGGGGGCCCTATTCTTACAGGGCGGGGTTGGGGCCCAAATCCTAAACAAGGGAGATAGCTGGAAGTTTCAGGACCTTGAACCAAATGGGATGATGGCTTTTGGAGGGGGGCACTTAGAGAAAAGGCTCTGGGATGGGAAATCCCCCCAGAACTAGAGGTGCGGGCCCCGCAGTAGGGGCAAAGGTGGTGGCCAGAGGACCCCGGGGGTGGACTGGGGAGGCCCTGGGAAGTCCAGTTTCCTGCCACATGAAGGGGTTCCATGAAGTGCTGTGGGCACCCTTCCCCAGGCCCAGCCGGGGAGGAGAGTGGGGTCAGGGTGGAGAGGCAGACGGTCATGGGACCTCATTTGGAGAGGGTGGCTGTGCTTGCCACGGGTGGCCATGGAGTGATTCCATAACGGAGGCTTCCTTCACGGGCTGTGGCTCGAGCAGCTGGTGGATGTACATGCCATCCGGCGGGAGGGCGCGCTGAGACTCCAGCTCCACGCTAAGCCGGGCAGAACTGAGTTACTGATGAGATGTCCAGCAGGCCGGCCACAGACAAGCCAGAGCAGAACTCCCGGGGACGGCAGCAGGTGCTAGGTCGGGGGCAGGACATCTGGGTTTGGGCACCGGGAGTGTTTGAGGTCCCACTGCCTGTGCCCAGCCTGGCGGGACTGAGCCATGAAGCTGGGGTGAGGGAAGGGCCTCACACACAGGCCTTGTGTTTGGGGAAACCTGGGGTCCTTGGCCGTGAGCCAGCATCTTGAGCCTGGCATGGGGCTGGAGACAGGGCCAGTGGTCTCCAGCATCAGACTGCTCCCGGGCAGTGTCTGGCACAGGGCCCCACAGGGTGAGTGGGAGTTGCATGTGCACTGGTTTCTGGGGGCATTGATTAGGGCTCCCAATCTGCACCCCCCCCCGGCCCTCCTGGTCCCCCTGCAGAGCTTTGGAATCCGCAGCTGCCATCCCAGGCCACTCCGACCCGGGGTCCGGGGCTGTCTTCCCAGAGGACAGAGAGGACCAGGCCAGCGCTGGGACTGGCTTGGGGAGTGGGGAGGCATGTGGTTCTCAGCATCTGTGACTTCCAGGACTAAGGCTTAGTTTGGGACTCTGTCCTGTGGGAAAGTGGACATGGTTTATCCTCCAATCAGCAGGAGAGCTTCTCGATAATCGGGAGCCGAAGCCAGGCTGGGGAGTGGCGTGCACGGCTGGTCGGGGGAGATTGGCTGGGACATGGCAGGCGCTGAAGATCAGGAACCACTCTTTTTAAAATCTTGGCTGGGAAGGGAAATGCAGTCCTTTGTGGTTTCCAAGTCCAGTTTCCCTAGACACTGCCGTCTTTGTGTGTCCAGAAGCCATTCAGCAGGTTTCCAGAGCAGCACGCTTTGTGTCCCGGGCCAGCTCTACTGGACTCAGTCCTGCGTGCAGGGGACGTGGAGCCCGGAGGGAGCCGCGTGGAGCTGGCCGAGCCCCGCCACCCTGCGCTGCAGCCCCAGGAGCCCCTGCCGCGGGTGTTCCTGTCTTGCTCGCTCCCTGTGGCCATGGTGCCAGCGTCCTTGCAGATTGCCCTGACTCTGAGCAGGGGTCTGGAGTAGCCACGGCCCCCAGGGCCTTTCCCAGAGCGTCTGCTTCCACATGGAGGTACGGGGCGGGGATTCCCTCTGACAGCGGCAGGGCCAGGTGGCCGCAGGTCCCGCTGAGCAGCTGGTCCCCCTTGGGGTGGGGGCTTATGGGAGCTGCCCTGAGCTGCCCAGCTGGGCTAGTGGTGCTTGTGGACGGGTCAGTTCTGGAGAGGGCATCTGGGGAGGTAGGGTCGGGGCGTGGGAGGCTGGGGGGATACAGGGAGGGCTACCTGGGGGCTGGAGGACTCGTGGCAGTGGTGGCCAGACACAAGGTGCAGGTAGGATTTGTCGAGAGGGCACCCACTCGACATGGGCTCTTCGTGGAAAACCTCGCTCTTGGTCCCACTTGGTATCCGAGATCTGGCCTCCTCCATGTCCGAGATGATGGTCCTTACTGGCCCTCTGTCTTCAGCTGACCGTGGCCGCTGGGGAGTGAACCGGGTCGGACTGTGGGCCCTTCCCAAATGCCCGTCCACCCGGATTTTGTGGACGTGACCTCACTTGAACAGAGGCTGAGCAGATGTAATGGATGTGCCACACTCCAGCCCACCGCAGGGGTGCAGCGTGGCCCCCTCGCAGCCTGGACCCATTCCCGGGTGGGGTGGGTGGGGAGTCCGGGGGTCTGGTCCTGAGCAGACAGCAGTGTGGATGGTTCTTCCTTTTGAGGGGCCTGGGGGAGCCTGGGGAGCAGGACGACGGGGCCAGGCCTCTGGGAGCCCCTCGCTTTGGGGGGGGGCTGCGTATCTGGACCCCCTTGCTGCAGGCTGACGTGAAGAGTTGGCAGGAGGAGCGCAGGGTTGGGGTGAGCTGGCAGCTGGCTGGACGCACCCGTGGCTCCCCGAAGCAGGGCATGCTGATTGTGCAGGGCTGGACACTTGGTGCTTTCTGCCCCGTCCTGCTGCTGCCACCTCGGCCTGCTGGAGCCGAACTGGGGAGTCAGTCCCAGCTCCAGGGGTGCTAGAGTCCCAGACGGCGAGAACGCCCCAGCCGGAGCCCTGAAGGAGCCCCAGAGCTTGGCGGGAGGGAGGCCAGCCCTGGGCCCTTTGCTTGGGGCACGAGTGAGCCAGGGGTCCCCTCTCCTGAGCTGCGGTCCCTGCCCGGCCCTTCCCCTGCTCCCCATGTTCCTGTGATGCCGGCTGCCGAGGAATCCCTCGGGTTTTTGGAAATGAAAGGAAGTAGGTTTTAGATTGCTATTCTTCCCATACCCAGTTTTTTATTTTTGTAGTTTAAAAAAGCAGTAGGGCTGCATTATAGGGCATCTGGAGAGAGTTTCACAAACCACCCCACGCAGGGTCCTGTGTTAGCTTTGGGCTTTTTAGACACTATTTGCCGTCACGGGCACGGCGGGGGGAGGGCAGCCTTTGTCCCTCGGGGCTGGGGTCCTGTGTGAGTCCCGCGTGCTGCGCCTGCCGCGTGTGGGGGGGCGGCCGGATCGTGGGCCGTGCTGCGGGGTCACATCTCACTGTGGGGGCGACGCACTCCCCACGTGTTGGGTTCTCGCTCACGAGGAAGCAGCCCCGACTCCGAGGGCGGCCGCGCTCACGGTTCCCACTGCCTTCTGCCACGCGGACTGGCTTGTGTTTCCTTTTTAGGGAAGTTGGAGGTTTTTGCTCTGCTGGTGGGTAGATTTCCTCTGGCTGCGAATTCCTCTGCTCAGGGAACTTGCCGGGCTGTGCGCCGGGGTCCTGGAGCTTCCGCCGTCCTGGAGGGCTCGCGGAGCCGACGGCAGTCTCCCACGGGCTGCGATGCCCACACCCCGGTTGCAGTGGTTTTTTTTTTTTTTTTTTTTAAGTGTAAGTTTGGGGGGCGCCTGGATGGCTTAGTTGGTGAAGCATCTCCCTTCGGCTCAGATCATGATTCTGGGGTCCCGGGGTCGAGCCTTGCGTTGTCGGGCTCCCTGCTCAGCGGGAAGTAGACTTCTCTCTCTTCCTCCACCCCTCCCCTCGCTCATGCTCAAGCCGTCTCTCTTTTCTCAAATAAGTAAATATATATATAAATAAACTTAATAAAAAACGATCGGAAATTTGCCTTTGTCCACTCGACTGTTAGGCTCTTTCATGCTGTGATTATTCTTGTCATTTCTCTTAAACAGATTCTTACCCCCTTCTCTGGGGACTTGGTCAGCACTGAGTTCTCTTTTCGTTAGGTTTCTATTTTTTTTTAAGTTTACTTACCCATTTCGTCTATGTGGAGCTCACAGCAGCTGTTTTTCCAGGTGGCCGGCCCGCGCCCCCGCCCACATGCAAGCAGCCTGCTGCCCTGGGCCCCCGTGGTCCCCCCAAAGCCCCCCACGGCCGCCATGGCTGCCCATGGCCCGCCACAGCCCCACATGGCCACCCCAGCCCCCACAGCCCCCCTCGGCTCCGTGCGCTTCTGGGCTGTCCCGGGTCCTAGGGGCAGTGGGCATTGGGTGTCCTGTCGTTTTTGCCACGAGGGCCAGTCTGGGCGAGCTCTGAGAAGCACCTGGCCCGGGAGCCCCAGCAGCCCCTCCCTCCCTGTGCTGTTCTCATAGACCAGAGTGCGTTCTGGTCCATCTGGCCGGAGTCCTCGGGGCCCCACTGTTGGCATCACTGCTCAGGGCAGGAAGACTTGCTGAGGGGGGCAGAGGGCCCTTGCAGGGTGGGGGCAGACACTCTGGGCTGTGATTTAAGAGTCCTTTGAGAGTTTCTGTGCCTGCACAATCCCAAACAGGAAGTACTTTTCCCCAATTTGTGGTTCTCCCTGAGACATCCCAACTGGGACAGTGGGAGCCAAGCTGACGGATCCCATCCTGCTCAGCACCCCCTCCCCCGCCCGCCCTGCGCGGAGATGCTCAAGTGTTTACTGGGACCAGCGTCAAGCTCCCGGTCTGCGTCATCTGGGGCCCCTAGGACGCTGGCCTTACTGGTCTCATTCCTTCAGAGGCGGAAGCCGAGGCCCTGAAGAGCGGTAAGCAGTGGAACCGGCTTCGAGCCCCATTGTGTCCAGAGTCCCCCACCCTCCTGCTGGGATCCAGGGCCTCTTGCAGAAGTTGGGGGGCGGGGGCTTGTGGGACACCCCTGACGTGCAGCCCTGGGCCCCGGAGCTGTGTGACTGGGACTCGGGTTGGGGTTTGTGGCTTCTGCTGTGGGCTTTGGAGGAGGTGGGCTGGATGTGCAGACGAGTCACTCACACGCTGCGCCCCAGGAATCTTGGGGGGCCGGCTTGCCTGTCCTGGCCAAGTTGGCACAGAGATATGGGGCGGCCTGCAACCCATCCATCTCTGGGTGAGCGTTCGTGTTGGAACTCACACGTGTCCCCCCTCATGTGACCCCGCGCCTGACTGGAGGGTGTAGGCAGCGGGCGAGCGCTGGGCTCCTGACCAGCCCCTGTGTGGGGAGACCTCTCTGAGCAAGACCTCAGCAAGCCGAGTGAGGCCAACTGGGCGAGCAGGAAGGTGCTTGCGGCACACAGAGTGGCCTGGGTCCTGTCCCCAGGAGTGGGGAGCAGCAGGCCGAGCCAGGGGCCAGGGCTCTGCTGGGCTCAGACAGGATCTACTGAGACACCTCATGCTGAGCATTCCAGTGTTTTCTGGGCGTCCACTGCCATCTGGGTGGTGGGCACAGCTGCAGCTTTGAGCGAGTCCTTGATGGTTGGCTTGTTAGGAGTGGTCAGCCTTCCTCCCCTTTTCTTTGAAGCCTTTCTGCCCTCGCTTTCCTCGGGGTCTCTGGCCTCCCCGCGCATCAGGCTGGCCGTCTTTATGGCCAGGAAGGTCCTGCTGAGAGGCTTGGTTTCCTTCTGCCTTGTGGGGCACAGGGAGGGAGGCGACTTTGGTGGGGCCAGGGACAGGAGCTTGGCCTGCTGGGTGGGAGTGATGGGGGGGGCCCAGGCTGGTGGGAGCCAGGGGGCCCTGAGTTTTCCTTGCAAAGCCAGACTGGCCCCCCCCGAGGGCAGGGCTCGGCCACGGGACCAAGGTGTACAAGGGAGAATGGTGTGCTCAGGCTGGTGGTTGCGCCGTGGGGCAGGTGCCCGGCAGGGGAGTGACCAGTGACTGAGCCTCTTCCTTTCTTCTCTTGCAGGGACTCCGACCGTCATGTTAAGGTAAAGCAGAGGGGCTCAGTGCTGAACATGCTAAGGAGGCTGGACAAAATCAGGTTCAGAGGTCACAAGAGAGATGACTTCCTCGATCTAGCAGAGTCTCCAAACGCCTCAGACACCGAATGCGGAGACGAAGCGCCCCTGAAGACACCGCGGACCTCGCCCCGGGACAGCGAGGAGCTGCGGGACCCTGTGAGTACGCCGTGCGCCCGGGAGCACCTCCTCTGCTGCTCTGCCTCGGGCCTGGGTCCCGCCGTGGGGGCGAGTGGCCACCCCGCTCTCAGATGGTCCGGCTGAGTGTGGACTTGGCACGTCTGTCCCGCCCCCTCCCCCC
>PITA01027582.1:0-20718 GCA_004023965.1 Spilogale gracilis | reverse complement strand
CTTCCTGCTGAGCAGAGAGCCAGATGTGAGCCTCCATCCTAGGACCCTGAGATCATGACCTGAGCTGAAAGCAGAGGCTTTAACCCACTGAGCCGCCCAGGTGCCCCAGAAGTGCTTTCTGAAAGTGTTAATAAGAAATCATTTGACCTAGTTATAATGAACTTGTTATAATGAACTAGTTATAATGAATAGTTTAGTGAAATGGGGAACCTCATATTAGGGATCTAGTCCCACTCAATTCTTGACATTTTAAAATAACAAATTATCAGGCTAGTAGTGTATTTCCCCTAACTGTTCTAGTTTGCATGAACAAACACTTCTCCATAGAAGATGTACAAATAGCTAGCAGACACATGAAAAAATGTTCATCATCATTAGCCATCAGGGAAATTCAAATCAAAACCACATTGAGATACAACCTTACACCAGTTAGAATGGCCAAAATTAACAGGACAGGAAACAACAAGCATTGGTGAGGCTGTGGAGAAAGGGGAACCCTCTTACCCTATTGGTGGGAATGCAAGTTGGAGCAGCCACTTTGGAAAACAGTGTGGAGATTCCTTAAAAAATTAAAAATAGAGCTACCCTATGACCCTGCAATTGCACTACAGGGTATTTACCCCAAAGATACAGATGTAGTGAAAAGAAGGGCCATATGTACCCCGATGTTCATTGCAGCAATGGCCACAATAGCCAAAATGTGGAAAGAGCCAAGATGCCCTTCAACAGATGAATGGATAAAGAAGATGTGGTACATATATACAATGGAATACTACACCTCCATCAGAAAGGATGAATACCCAACTTTTGTATCAACATGGACTGGATTGGAAGAGATTATGCTGAGTGAAATAAGCCAAGCAGAGAAAGTCAAGTTTCACTTACTTGTGGAGCATAAGGAGTAACATGGAGGACAGTGGAAGAAATAAATGAAATATGAACTGGGGTAAATCAGAGAGGGAAATGAAGAGAGACTTTGTACTCTCTCAAATGAGAGACTTTGTACTCCAAGAAACAAACTGAGGGTTATGGAAGGGAGGGGGCATGGGAGGATGGGTGAGTCTGGTGGTGGGTATTGAGGGCACGAATTATATGGACCACTGGGTGTGGGACATAAATAATGAGTCTTGGAACACTGAAAATATGAATCATTAAAAAACTGTCCTAGTTTGGACAATATATGGCTATATTACTTATATTATACAATTGAATGAGAGTAGCACCACCAATAATGACATTCCAGCCTAATTCTGGTTAACCTATGTAATTGATTGGCTATGTATGCATATTCAGATTCTCTCACTTTGGTTCTTACTAGAACATACAGAAACAACATAAATGATGAAGTTAATTAAAAACAATATATTACATTGCAATTAACAATTTACAGAATCTTGCTAGTATGTCAGATCAATTACCAGTTAGCATAGATTTCCCCCCATTTATTCACTATATTCTTCCAGAATGCTGAATATAAATTGAGAGGAATCTGTGACCCTTTTTGTGCTATATTATTTTCTTACTATTTATCTTTTATAACTGATAACCTATTATTAAAAAAAATGAACAACTGAGCATTTAGAACCTTTTTGGTGACAATATTGAAGTCAATTCACCATTATAAATGAGTATTCATTATAAAATGGTTGCAGTCTCTACTAAATGTATCAGTTCCAAACTGCTACCAGAATATAAGTTCCACAAAGTCAAAGGCTATGTCCACTTGTTCACTGTTGAATCTTCAGCATCTAGAATAGCATGTGGTACTTAGAAGATTTGATGTAATACCTGATGAGTAAATGAATGAGTTGGATGAAATAACTTTTCCATGGCCACAAAGCCAGTTTACTCAGCAAATGAAAAGCATCAATCAGCAGGTGTTATGAACAGGATCATAAGTGACCAGTGAGGCAGCAAGATTATCATGAGGCAGTTAACAAATGTGTGTGTGTTTAACTCTGGGCAAAGGCCATAAATAATCAGGTCTAGGTTCAAGTATCTCTTAGGCAGGCTACTGGAGGGCTATGTCTTCACAAAGAGCCTAGAAAGCTGAAAGAAATTAGTTATAAAAGAGGGAGGAATAAAGTAGATGACAGAAATTTCAAAGGACAAAAAAATGATGAGTCAGCCTGGCAAAGCCATGTAAGAATAACGATGCCATGGAGATTAGGTGGCATCCCGCAGAGGGCATACCTATCTTGATTATGTACTATGTGTGAGTTTTTCATTCTCTTTCTTGGGTTAAAGTGATATAAAAGTCTTTCTGAGAAGAAAATGACAAGTGATAAAATTTCAGTAGAAGTAATTCTTGTTGCAGGTAGGTAATGGAGGTAAGGAATAGTCTATGAAAGATGAGAAATGGAAGAAGAGAAGGCAAGTCATCTGGGTGCATTTTGTCAAGGAATCACCCATCCACTGCTTTAGCAGTGATTTTTCTGGAGACTATTAGTAGTCTAAAGAGACCTGCAGAGTGGTGAGGCAGAGTAATGATGCATGGGTAAGGCATCTGAAAGCCAAATGACAAACATTTTTGACACTTCTTGTTAAGGGCTTTGTCCATTTGACATTAGAGATTTATACATGAGCTATCAACGGACAATTTCAAGGCCCATCTGTTACACTGGAATAATGCCCACTTAAAATGGGATGTGCCAATCTCATTAATGTTTAGATCCTAAGTACACACAGGTTGAAATGATCAGGCCAAACAGAATATTGGGAAACAACACTTTTTTCAACTGGTTGCCTTTTTTTTTCTTTTGGGGATAAGAAATCACATGGAAAATAACATGCAAAAGTAACTTCTTAAATCTTGTTGGAATCATTATGAAAACCAACCCAATCTTGAGTTCTGGTGATACAAGTAGACAAAATGTACACTAAACAAAATGCACCATAATGGGCACCTGGGTGGTGCAGTCAGTTAAGCCTCTGACTCTTGGCATCAGCTCAGGTTGTAATCTCTGGGTCATGATATCAGATCAAGCCCCTCATTGGGCTCCTTCCTCAACATGGACAGTCTGCTTAAGATTCTCTCTCCCTCCACTCCTCCCCACCATGCTCTCTCTGTCTCTCTCAAATAAATTAATTTTTAAAAATGCACAATAAAAATGCTGCCTCGAAGGCCCTAATCATTTGCAACAAAGCCATTTCTTCACCCTATATCCCATGCAAATTCCAAATATATGTAAGCTCAATATTTTTTTTTCTGGTAAAAATACCACATGAATAAGTAGTCCTAAAAAAGTCAACCAATATAACCAAAGTCTGTCATTAATCCATTAAACAAATGTTTATTGAGAATCTACCAGGTTTTGGGGTATACTTATAGTCTGTTTGTATCATAGTATTTACATTGTAGTTTTGCAACTGAAGATATTTCATAAATCTTATAGTCTAAACATTTGTATTACAAAAGTGAAATGTAAGTTGAGGCCCACAGTGGGAGAAAACAACTTTTCCCAAGTCAAGTACCAATCTAAAAAAAAATTAGAAGTTAAATCTGTTGGTGCCCCATTTCATCACAGCATTCTCCATAATGGTATCCACACGCATGTACATTCTTTGGCTGGAGAACTTGTCCAATGTCTATTAATCTACAAACTATTATTTTAGAACTCTGTTCATTTCACTTGGTAAGCACGACCAGATGTTGGTGAAGGGCTAGAAAATGCTAACTGTACTAAATATTTTGCCAGTACAACCTCCATACTGTGTTCTACATGATGCTGGAGAGATGTAGCACAGTATCATTTGTGGGATGACTAATAACAAATATTTCTTTCATTACTAGTGTTCTTACTTGGTGACAATTTTTCTGGTTTATGTTTATATTCAAATCCCAATTCACTTAGCAGCTGTGGCTACCCAAGCAAAGTAAAATGCAGAAATAAAGCAATTAGCCATGATACTAGTGCCAAAAAACTTGATATTAAAAAGGGAGGAAAAGACTAATGAGTAATTTCAGCCAACTGAAAATTAAATAACAGCAAAATAATACAACAGCACAGTGGATCCCATAGGTGTATTAGCCCAAGGGCATTATTAACAGAAACTTAGGGTTTATGACCAATGGTTGATAATACTGACACTCTCCCCAATTTACCAAAAACAAATTTTTTAAAGAAAAAAAAGACAGATTCTTTAAAAATGCTTTCCAGAATTTTACACTTTTTTTTTTTACCTCTTTAACCATTTTAGCTCACTGAGATGACTCTACTGAATTAGATGTTAAGGAAGCAAACACAAGAGTCATAGTTAGAGGTGGTTCCTACCTGCTGATCGGCACAAAGGGGCCCTTGTATACTGATTTCCAGGCCCTGAGGTTGTAAGACCATTTTGCTGCTGATGTAGGCAGGCCCTCTCTTAGTTATTTAAAGTCTGTCTTCATTTAAAATTGCTTTTCACTTGATTTTAAAGGTATGCCTGTATATTATGACTGGCAAACCTTTCATCCAGCCTACCCAATCCCGTCCAGATTCATTGAATAAACATTTTCCCCTTCTCTCTGGAGAACTGCAAGGTATACATAATTAATAATTAATAGCAATTATAACAAGGATATTGGGAAGAGCTGAGACATAATTCTGTTTTCTTCCTTTGTGAAACAAAAGACTGGAACAACATAATCTATAAGGCCTCTTGCCACCCCTGTATTAGGAGTCTTTGTATATGGACCACAGCCTCACTCCCTATTAGAAAGCATGCTAACCCTTGGCTATCTCACAGGATGTCACATTCCTTTTAGCATTGATGTCAGAGCTCAAAGGACCACTGGGGTTCCTCTAGCCCAACCCCTTCAGTTTATAAATAAGAAACTGATCCCCAGAGAGGTAAAGACTTAGAACTAAACTTGGGACTGCTTGAGTCCAAAGTCAGTCCCTTGACCCATTATCTCACTGTCACTGATATTCCCTATATTGATGAAATATGAAGTACTTGCATACAAAACAGAGAATATGTGGAAGTGAAGACAGAGTAATCCACTAGGCCCCATGAATGCCGTTCAACCACTGAATGAGGAGTTACAAATCCCATCAAAATAGTTTCTGCCTATCTACACCACTACCCCATCTCCCCTCTATCTTTTCACTTATTCCTTTCTTTTACACCCCCTAATATCATACCAGCAACCCAAGTTAGCTGATGATGTAGGACTGTAATAAATAAAGAAGGACAAATTCAATTTCACAGAGCTATGGGATTAGAGGGAGCCTTTGGGCTCATTCTTTCTCAGCCTAGGAAACTAAATTATTCTTCAATTCCAGTTAAAACTTATCCTGAGGAACTATCTCTGAATCTTCATAGTGTTTTTAGTATTGTTCATTCATGCCTATCAATTATTTATATGTCTGTCTAAAGAGTATTCCTATCATATAGCGTAGTGCCCAGTACATAGTAGACATAGAATGATTATTTTCTGATTTCATTAACAAATCAGTGACTGAGTGACTAAATGAATGAAGGGCCAGATTTTTCCTAGAAGTTTCTTTTTTTTTTAATTCAATTAGCCAACATACAGTACATTATTAGTTTTTGGTGTAGTGTTCAATGATTCATCATTTGCATATAATACCCAGTGCTCATCACATCACATGCCCTCCTTAATGGCCATCACCCAGTTACCCCACCCCCTACCTTTCTCCCTTTCCACAACTCTCATTTTGTTTCCCAGAGTCAAGAGTCTCTCATGGTTTGGCTTCCTCTCTGATTTCTTCCCATTCAGTTTTCCCTCCCTTCCCCTATGGTCCATCTGCACCCCAATGTTCATAGCAGCAATGTCCACGATAGCCAAACTGGGGAAGGAGCCAAGATGTTCTGGAACTTACATTTCATGTGCATCACTTATTGATTTTACCCAGGAGTAAATAAAAGTGAACTTTGAATAGCAGAGCTTGTTCTACACTAAGCTACTACTACTGGATTCTCAGTGTTGCCCATCAACCTACTTTATTCTTGCTCTTTTCTCTCTAAATCTTCAGGTTGTAGAAACAAAGGTCTCTACTTCTATCTTCTTAAATATAAGCTTTCTTGACTCTTTATTTCTTCTCCCTCTGGTCTTGGGATTTCCCAGCTCCCCAACTTCCCACTTTCCTCCCACTAACACACACACACACACACACACACACACACACACACACACACACACACACAGTACCTACTAATAATCTCCCTGCTTTGCTCCATAGACCTTTATAAACTGAATCAGTATCCTGACTCAGCCAAGGGAAGAAGGAATGATTTGGGCAAAATAATTAATGAATGACAAATATTCCATAGATTGATTTTCTAGTTTCAAGTCCTGAATATAACTGAATGTTACTGTTTGATCCTCTTACCCACTTCCTTTAATTTTGTCCCAATTATTTTTCTCCTTTTAGGCAAGGAACTTAAAATACCTCAATTCTTAGTGTTCTCTCTGAATAGAGGGCTTTTTTTTCCCTCCTTAAGTAAGATGTTAGCTTCCACGGCTAAGTATAGCAATCATCCATCGATAATCTTTCCAGAATACAAAGAGCCGTTCTACTTTCTAATAATGGATGTAATGTTTTTCTTGACTGAAAGTAAATATATTCGAGATGCACATTTTAAAAGATGATGCATTCTTGCAGGTACATTACGGTGCATCTGCAAACCTATGTCCACATTGATTTACATGCCAAATCATTTATTATTACATTCAGCATTATTTGCTCCAGATAATAGTGCCAAAAGACTAATGTCTTGTGAGTACAGAAAGCAGACATTTTGGGGCAGCACCGATGGAGATGGGAGAATGGCCAACAGAATTGAGCCTTCTTACACTTGAGTTTTGCTGTTTAATTATTTTCAAGAGGGAAGATAATGCAAGAAGTATCACTCAGGCCCCGAATGGAGGACCATGTGAGTCTAAATGCAATTGAACTGACTGAAAAGAAATGGGAAAAGAAACAAAAAATGGAATTGTTCATCCATCTTAATGATAAACTGAAAAACCAGAAATTAGAAATCAAAACTGAAAAAATAAGTTTATAAAAGTAACTTAAATATATTTCTTTGTAGATTATACATCCAATAAAATTTAAATGTCACCATTTTATCACACTAGTAAAATTCCTAAGAGAAGAAAATGACTTGTTCTTGTGTGACATCTGAGAATTTACGCAAAGGATACAGTGTGATAATGCAGGAAATCAAACTTCTTTCGTGAGCCAAAGGCTGCCTCTCAAACTCAGTATAAGATACTTGGCTAATTCATATTTATATTATGAATTACATAATATTGAATTTAAGAGACATTTTAATTTTTGTCTGACATCATGCTGGGTTATATCTTCTTACCCACTACCTATTATCTTATTAAATACCCATAATACCACTGATAAGGAACTGAGACTTCAAGGAGGTATATTATTTGCCCAAAATACACATCAAGTGAGCTAGAGAGTTAGAAGTCCAACTATTCACTTTCAGAATGTCAGAGTTTGGCCTTTATACATGCCTTTGAGACATGTAGTTGTAGGTGAGACTACTAGTCTCACCTGGGAGATAAGACCACCATGACCAGTGTTTGGACTCATGTTACAGAACCACAAAAGAAGGAGTTCCTTTCTTTACTAGGTGGAGAAGTGGCAGGAAATGTTGAAGGATGCAATAGTCCAGCCAAGAAGAAAAAGCCATTTCTGGCAGAAGTTTCAACACTAAACTCTAAGTGGGGAGAATGCATAGGGCAGATCTGAGGTGAAATCTGTGCTGCTGGAGTGGAGAGATGAGAAGAGAAACAGTGCTGAATTAGGGAGGTGCCTTAGCCATCCCAGGATTCTCATTAAAACAGAGCCATTGTTGTATCTGAGGGGTCAAGTTTAATTTCAGCCCCAATGGTCTTGGTCATTTAGGGATTACTACAGTGTTGGAGCAGGAGTATTGCTTAAGTGAAAATGCCCTTCAGTGTAACATACTTAACCCCTGTGGAAGTTCTAGGCATGCTCTCCCTGTTTTGGCATTGACTGTTTTTCATGTTTACTTACCTTGTCCATCTCACTTCATTCACTGCAAAGGCCAAATCTCATACATATATTTGCCATCAAACCTACTCTTTTCATTGCAGCTCCTTTGAGGGTCCAACCTTGACGTTCCGGTTGTTGAGACTGCACAATAGAAATCTGGGCCACATGCAAATTTCGATCTTCATCTTTTGACCTCCCCCACCCAGCAGTTTGATCCTGGATTCTTTCTCTCCACTTTGCCACCAGCTTTGCATCTGACCTGCATTGACATCCTCACCTCTCTGATCAGCATGATGCAAGAGCCAACTTCTGACCTCCCAGCTGGGCTTTTGTCTCTCTTCCTTAACTCCATGAGTTCTAGAACAACCTTCAGGATAGCAGCCTTTACAGTTGTACTTCTCCCAGGCCTTCTGCTCCCACAGAAGTCCCACTGCTTCACCTTCCCTATCTGTCCGGCTCTTGAGGCAGGGTCAGGAGAGTACTTGGCACAGAGCCTGAAAGGCGATAGTACTTTTACTTTTATTTTAAGTGCTAGTACTTTAATTTTTTAACCTCTAACTCTATACACTATGCATGGTATACATTATTTCTAAGTCTTATAACTCTTCCGCTTTGTGAATGATTATTCCTAAGGTTCACAAGGTTATCAAGCAAATAAAACCAACAAAAGTGGTTGAACTTCACATGTGGTTGGAATTACTAATCACTGGTATACTGAACTTCAACACTTCTCTCCCATTACAGTTTCTAACTTAAACTTTTTCCCCTTCTTTTCTGTTTAGGCTTTACTAGGTTACTCCTACAGTAAACATGAAAAATTGTCTTAATTTGAATACTTATAAAATTGTGCTGAGAAATGAAAAATATCCTGAATGTTAATGCTCAAGAGAACTACCCTAGGATAAATACTAAGTAGTTCAACTCTTATTACTCTCAAGAATATGCTAATATTTGGACTGTTGATTAAAGCACTTTGGTGAATATTTAAATGAACAGTTGTAAAACTTTATCTCAGGGAAGGACATCATTTCCATACTTCTTCATCTCTTGACATTGTTAACAGTCTCAGTGAAGCCAGCAGATCTTTTCAAATATTTGTTTACATCTGAAAAATGGTATATGTATTTGAAATAACTATTTGGTTGAAATCTAGGCTCTCTGTGATACCAATTTTGCCAATCTTTAAAACATCTGAAAATTTTTTTCTTAAAAGTATGAATATGTTTAAATTGTGTTTTTAATTCAATCCATAAAAGGTGTTACTATTAGCTATGGTGGTATTCACAGCTTGGCCTAAAGGGCCTTCATCACTTCCAGTCCCATGTGCCACCTCTCCCCATGCTTACTCTTTTCTCCAAGTACCTGATATATGTCATGTCTCTGTGCATTCTTCTATGCTGTTCTCCCTGCCTGTAAAGACTTCATGCCCACTTTCTCTTGAATTCACTCACAATTCAATACCAGTTTCAGCCCCTCCAGGAAGCATCTTTGTATCCTCCAGTGTGATTTGATACTTCATCCTCCTGGGCTTTCACAGAAGCCTGGATATTTCCTTTTCATGACTCAGACTCCTGCATGACCTTAGGTCTCCCTCTTCAGACTTTAAGGTTTGGGAAAAGCACAATGGAACTATATGTACAGTATCTAGCACAGTGACCACACTTAACACACATCAGTAAATACTAGTGGAAGGCAAGAAAGCCAGGACATTTTCCTGAAGGAAAATTGAGGCTCACAGCAAGTATGTGACTTGTTCAGCCTCAGAAAGCAGAGGCCCTATAGAATCCATCCCACCTGCATTTTTGGTCCAGGCTCGATCCACTATTCAATATGGCTCTTATCACTAGTTTGGGACTCTAGGTATTTTTTAAAAAGTGGTGTTATATACACACTCATGTACATACTCATTTGATGAACAATAAATAATTTGAAACACAAATACTTAAAAGTTAATGCATTATGAAGGAGCAGAAAGAGAAATTAAGAAAACAGTCCCAGTTACAATTACACCAAAAGATTAAAATGCTTAGAAATAAACTTAACCAGTGAGGTGAAAGAGTTGTTCTCTGAAACTATAAAACACTGACGAAAGAAATTGAGGATGACACAAATGGAAAGATATCCCATGCTTATGGATTGGGAGAACAAATATTGTTAAAACAGTCATACTGCCCAAAGCAATCTACACATTTAATGCATTCCTTATCAAAATATCAACAGCATTTTTCACAGAACAAGAAAAAATAATCTTAAAATTTGTATAAAACCACAAAAAAACCCCCGAATACTCAAAGCAACCTTGAAAGAGAGAAACAACCTGGAGGTATCACAATTCCACACTTCAAGATGTACTGCAAAACAATCAAAATAGTATGGTACTGGTGCAAAAACAGACACATAGATCAATAGAACAGGATCAAGAGCCCAGAAATAAACTCATGCTTATATGGTCAATTAATCTTTAACAAAGAAGGCAAGAATATCCAATAGGAAAAAGACAGTCTTTTCAACAAATAGTGTTGGGAAAACTAGATAGCTAAATGCAAAAGAATGATGATAAACCACTCTCTTTCACCTTCCACAAAAAATAAACTCAACATAGATTAAAGATATAAGTGCGAGACCTGAAAATCTAAAAATTCTAGATGAAAGCACAAGCAGTAATTTCTCTGACATCAGCCATAGCAACATTTTTCTAGGTATATCTCTTAAGGCAAGGGAAACAAAAAGCAAAAATGAACTATTGGGACTAAATCAAAATACACGTCTGCACAGCAAAGGAAATAATGAACAAAATTAAAAAGCAACCTCCTGAATGGGAGAGGAATTTTGAAATGACATTCTGATAAAATGTTAGTATCCAAAATATATAAAAAATATACAATTCAACACCAAAAAGCCCCAAATGATCCAATTTAAGAAAGGGAAGAAGACATTAATAGAAACTTCCTTAAAGAACACATACAGATGGCCAACAGGTGCATGAGCAGATGCTTAACATCACTCATGATCAGGGAAATGCAAATCAAAACCATAATGAGATATCATCTGCCACTTGTCAGAATGGCAAAAATCAAAAACACAGGAAACAACAAGTGTTGGAAAGGATGTGGAGAAAAGGGAACTCTTGTTCACTGTTGGGGGAATGCAAACTGGTACAGCCATTGTGGAAAAGAGTATGGAGGTTCCTCAAAAAAAAAATTAAAAAAAGAACTATCATATGATCCAGTAATTCCACTACTGGGTATTTATCCAAAACACAAAACCACTAATTCAAAAAGATATATTTCCCTATATTTATTGCACATTATTTACAATAGTCGAATTATGGAAGCAACACAAGAGTCCATCAATAGATGAATAGAGAGGCAGAGTGTACTCTCTCTCTCTCTCTCTCTCTCTCTCTCTCAGGAATATTATTCAACCACAAAGAAGAAGTAAATCTTGCCATTTGCAACATCATGGATGGATCTAGAGGGTATAAAGCTAAGTGAGTAAATCAGTTGGAGAAAAACAAATATCACATGATTTCACTCATAAATGAAATTTAAGAATAATAAGACTAACCAAAAAACCCCCTCTTAACTATGAAGAACAAACTTATGGCTCCCAGAGGGGAGGAGTGAGTGGATGGGTAAAATAGGTGCAGAGGTTTAAGAGTACACTTACCATGATGAGCACTGAGTAATGCATGAGATTGTTGAATCACTATATTGTACACCTGAAACTAATATAACACTGTATATGAACTACAGTAGAATTTTTTTAAAAAGTGAATGCACTACTTTGATGAAAAATAAACAACTAGATAAATACACCAATTCCTAAATCGCTGAGAATACTGTAACAACCAAGTAAAAAACAAGAGAAAACGAACTCCAAAAATATACCTATATATTTTCTTATATTTATGGTGATTCAGGGATTTAAAGAAATATAATCAAAAGGAAGATATGGAGGGACGCCTGGGTGGCTCAGTTGGTTAAGCAACTGCCTTCGGCTCAGGTCATGATCCCGGAGACCCGGGATTGAGTCCCACATAGGGCTCCCTGCTCGGCAGGAAGCCTGCTTCTCCCTCTCTCACTCCCCCTGCTTGTGTTCCCTCTCTGGCTGTGTTTCTCTCTGTCAAATAAATAAAATCTTTAAAAAAAAAAAAAAAAAAGGAAGATATGGGAGGTTCCTTTTTTGTTGTCTCACCCAACCCAAAATATTATTTATCAAATTCCAAACTAATGAGCCATTATGGTTATTGAATTTCTGGAGCCATTTTGCCAAAGACTAGAAAATTATTCATGGTAATCACACCAAATTCCAGCTAAAGTAGTAATTAGAAAAACCATTGTGGTAGATCTTTCTAAGCTTTCATTCATAAGGAATTACAGTGTCATTTATTACTTGAGAAGAAGCCAGATTTCCAGTGCTCAGAGTAATCTGTGGCATTTAAGACACTGGGTGAATTGTGAACTAGTAATTATAGACCAAAGATTTAGGTTGTACACGAGCAATCATTAAATGCTTCCAAATAGCACTTTCAAAGTTTCATAGCATTGCATAGCCAATTAAACAGAAGTTAAGGTTGCTGTCCAAGTGACCCACAAGCACCTTTTCTTGTAGCACTTGCCTCTTGTCCCCTCCAATCCATCCTAACAGGACCAGTCTAGGTGCCCAGGAACTGCTTCTGCCTCCATCTTGTTCATCTCTGGAATGCACCTGTCCCATCCATGAGGTATGTTTGATATACAGAAAGCATCACATATTTAATGTACAAAATTTGATGAGTTTGGACATACCAACGCACCAGTGAAACCATCACCACACTCAAGGTGATAAACATATCCATTACCACCCAAACTTTCTTTGTGTCCATTTCTTGTTTTTTGTTCCTTTGTTTGTTTATGTTAAGGACACCTAACCTGAGATCTACCTTCTTAATAAACCTTTAAGTACATGATACAATATTGTGAACTATAGGCACTGTATTGTTCTGCACATGTCTAGAACTTATTCTTCTTGCATAATTAAGACTTTATATGCATTGAACAATCTTTTCTCTCCCAATTTTCTCAGTTACCTAGAAAACTATCCCAAATACCATATTCTAGAAATAAAACAAAGCAAAAATCCTTTCCCGGATTAACTAAATCTTTTTTGCTCTTTGAAGAATATGATTTGTGTAAACAAAATTTTGTCAAGAACTATTTGTTCAATGAGTGGCCCCTTCGAATTATTTTTGTATGCTCTCAATTACCCCATAGCGAGATTTTGGAGGGAGAAGATCCTGTCATCTGTGTCTCTATCTTTAAGTCCATAATCCCTCAGCAAATGGGTCAAATTGACTAGCGACAATCATATCACTGAAAGTGGTACAAATGATCTACGTTATTTTTCTGTTCTGACTAAAACTGCCGCAATATTCCAAAACTGTGGAAGCTTACTAAGCCCTTGGGTGGCAAAGGTCTTTGAGAGTTACATGGCTGAAAATGGGAACTGGGTCTCATGCTTCCTTGTAGCACCTTGGACTGGCCTACCACATCTTTGCTGACTCCCTGCTCTCTGAGTCACCCGCACATGAAAGGGGAGCTTTTATCCTGGCGTCTTAGAAATCCTGCACTTGGAAGAAAAGAGCTTGTCCTCTCTGGAGAATAAAAGAGAAACTGCAACTCTGTGAAATGTGTCTGCAGCCAGGTGCTGGGCTCGGCAGGAGTCAGCTCCGGGACAGACTCAGATCGCTCTCAATCAATAGCTACATTTAACTTTCCTTTCCAAAGGGTCTGAAACTGAGCCGACCAAAGCAGTTCAGACACCTAACCCATGTAACTTGGGTCACACAATGTGCCCTTCAGCCACTGACATCATTTCTTGTTATGGGCAAATAAGGCAAAGGCACAGTTTGCTATAGATGGAGATCTGTGACTCAAACCAGAGGTGCCCAGCTTTGGTTCATGAAATACGAATATGCTTCTGACAATATAGGCCTCTGACCACCTTAAGCTCTGAGCTGCTTGCCTGACTCCCACCCTGTCTACGTATGCATCTGTGGAAAAGTCCCTTTTCTACTATGAATCTGCATTCCCCACAATGCAGCAGGACATTAGCATTATCGATGGCTTTCCCGCTGTCCAAAATAGTGCCCAGCCCCTAGCAGGCACACAGTAAACATTCGTGGAGCAAATGACTGAATGGAAATTGATTGAAGAATGATGAATCCAGCTTTTAACAGCTCTTGAGCTCCGAAGAAAGGCACTCTGTAAATAAGGACCCAGGCCTATTATTATTGTCTGGCTATTGTTCAACCCCATACTTATATTATATAAACTCCTAAATACAGTGTGTACACTTAGAGACTCAAAGAAGCTCTAGAGACCACATCTATGTTCCATGGAAATGACTTCTAAAATAATAATAATGATAATGATATTAAACCCTCTTACATGAGGAGTTCTTTTCAGTTTGTAAAGCACTTCCACATCCATTATCACACTAACTCCTCCCGAGATCCCTGTGAAACAGATCTCATTTTCTTCAGGCCTTAGAGAAGTGGCTTGACTTCTCTAAAATCACACAGCTAGTAAGAAACAGAACAGGATCTCAAAACGAACTCTCCCCGGGAAAAATCCCCAGGCAATGTTTTTTTCTACTACGTGGCATCTACCTTTGAATGTTTTTCTTTTTAAAAAGAAACAAAAATAATTCAGCCAAAATAGTTTAGCTTTTGATTGTGGACAAGCCTCAATTATAACTTTGTAAAAAGTATCTTACTTCTAAATGGATTCCTGTTAACCTTCCTTCAGAACAGGTGTGATATCACTTTTATTTATTTTTTTTAATTATTTTATTTATTTGACAGAGAGAAACACAGCCAGAGAGGGAACACAAGCAGGGGGAGTGAGAGAGGGAGAAGCAGGCTTCCCGCCGAGCAGGGAGCCCGATGTGGGGCTCGATCCCGGGTCTCCGGGATCATGACCTGAGCCGAAGGCAGTCGCCCAACCAACTGAGCCACCCAGGCGCCCCGTGATATCACTTTTAAATCATAGAGTTCACGTTTGAAGGGCCCTTAGATCTCATTCCTCCCTTTGTTCATTAGATATGCTCTTTAAGCTCTGACTTCACCAAGTGATGGTTCTGGGGAGGGGACAGGACATGAGCATGTGTTTGTCTTCAAGAATTCCATCAGATAACAGCACAAGGTATATAACAAGCATAACACAAGATGGAAATTCTTGAGCATTGCCCACAAGTCAAACAAATGAGCCGTAGATTAGGAAGGGGTTCCCACTTCCAGTTGGGGAGTTCAGGGAAAGCATCATGGCATCTGTGCTGGCCTCAAAAATAGAAGTTAGAACGTGAAGAGGACAAATCATAGAGACAGGGGCTTTAAAAGGCAAAAGCAGAGTCAGGTTGCCTTGTGGGCAAGAGAGAAAAGTTGGGTATTTTGAAGTCGAGTGGGAGGGGAGAGGTGTGATAGAAGGTCAGAGCCAGATGGTGGTGAGCCTTGAATGCCAGATGAGGAAATCAAGACAGAGAGGTTTGACTCTCCTCCTTTTGTCGTTCTGTGTTCTCCATTTCTGCCACTGCTCTGCCAAAATCTTCTCAGCTCACAAGGAAAACCCGCGGCCCAACAAACAAAACAAAAACACTTTCTGGCTATTTTCCCTCCAAATACAATAGTGTCAAGTATAGAAAATGCTATTTGACCTAAGCCCACACTCGGCTGTACAAAGCTTTTGGACATGAGGCAAGTCAGAAGTGTGTTTTCTCTGGGAATAGTCACTATTGTCTCACTTGACCATGGCTCCTCTTCCCTTCACTCCTTCTGTTTCCCCCAGAGTGCTCAGGGTGAACATTTCATTGGCACTGTCCCATCTTCTATAACAACCCAACCCCTAAATACCAACAACTGCTGAGGTTCAAAACAAAGTATAAGTAATTTTTCTGCCTACAACTAATGATCTTAAGTAACATTCTTTTCTACTGTGAAAACACAGTGTGCATGCATTTTCCTGATGCTTCTGAGCAAGCCATCTCTGAAACTAGTGAAGTAGTGAGGCAGAGTGGGAAGAACACAGGCTAGGCTGCCAGAAAGTCAGAAGACCTGGTCTGGCCCTTTATTTATTAGACACAAGCTTGCTCTGTGACCTTGGTCAAGTAACTTCCACTCTCTCTGAATTTCTTTGGAAGAGACTAGTAATACCAAGTTGCCCGGCACATCCTCGTATGTTTAGGTGCCCAATGACCTAATGCTGTGAAAGTTTTCTACAAACAATACTTGTTAGGGGCGCCTGGGTGGCTCAGTCAGTTAAGTGTCTGCCTTCAGCTCAGGTCATGGTCCCTGAGTCCTGGAATGGAGCCTTGCATTGAGCAGTCGAGGCTGCTCCGCAGGGAGCCTGCTTCTCTCTTTGCTCCTCACCCTGCTCATGCTCTTTCTCTCTCTCCCTCTCAAATAAATAAAAATTTTTTAAAAAACAATAATTGTTAAATAAACTGGGACTGCACTGTAATTATCATTATTCACCTTATTGTTTGCAGGTTCTGGATTAACCATAAAAGACAGCTCAGAGATCACCAGGTCCAAGCCTCTTGCTTTCTACATGAGGAAATAAGTCTAGAGAGGAGTAGTGACAGGCTCAAGGTCACATTGGAAATTAATATCAAACATGAAACTAAAGTCATGAGTCCCAACTCTCAGCCCTGAAGTTGCTACACTGTAACCAAAAGCTACACTATCAAGTAGCCATCTAAACAGGACCTTGTGGCACTGAAAGTCTCCTTTTAATGGTGTTTTATGTATTGATCCAGAACACAGTAAGAAGAGCTATTCACACCACCCACATTTAAATGAAAGGGCGGGGAGGAGGAAAAGAGGCACAAAGATCAAGTGATTGGGCTAAGTTCCAACAAAGAGAGAATGAATAAGAAGGGAAGAGCAAAAAGTCAGCTTCTCCCTGGAGGTCAACCTGCTAGATGAGACAGCATTGCCAAATTCCTGAAATGACTGCATTTTTCTGCCGTTTCAAATCACCCTGCTCGTGTCCTCAGAAGTCTGGGCACCACACGTCCAGATATTTTGACCTAAAAACTTCATTTGAAGACTCCATGACCCCAGTCTCAGTAATTGGAGTCAGGCAGAGGTAGGACTGGCAGATCTGCACGACTGACTCACCTTCTCACCCATTAGCTGCTCTGCCAGCATCACCATGAGCTCATTTCCAGGCAACCTGGGGCACACCACCCCTTTGGCCGACGCTTGCGCCCTGGCCCCAGCCATACCACACGTAATTTCAGTCCTTGGGACAGAGTATTCACTCAAGCCCAGACTCTAATGTCCTTGCATCAAATCTTTGGAATGCATACATATTTCAAGAATTCATATTCACTTAGATTTTAGAACGTGAGTAGTTCACTATCTTTCTTAATATATTACACACCCCCCAGCAGGATCTAGGACAGGATCCCATAGTCAAATGCTTTAGTATTTCTTCAGCAAAACATACGGATATTTTCCACAATCGGGATAAGCAACGAGGTTATCTAAACAGTCTCACGTTAAGACAGGGCGAGTTTTGTCATCAAGGGAGTTTGCTACACGTTTATAGAAAACCAATCAGATTTCCGAGCTTTTTGTATTTCAGGAATCCAAATACAGGATGGTGGATCTGGGCCACTCTTCAGTTTGTACGACTGCCCAGCCCAAGTCAACTGATACAGATGCTTTCCTTTCTCTAAGAGACTCATCAGTGTTAGCTGATCTGTCCTATGGATTTGTTCTGTCTTCATAAGGAAAAGCACAGAAAATAAAACAGACGTCAGGTGCCATGACAGAGAGATATCTGTGCTTCCATTTTCCTTTAAAAAGCAGCATCTTTGTTACTGGCAGTGAAAAGAACAAGTCCCTGCCTCTGTCTGAGTTAGTAACCTGACCGTGGGGACTTGCAGAAAGACAAAGGATGAGGGCTTATCTGAAGATGATTGTTGCTATGGAATGAATTGTATCCCTCCCAGATTCATATGTTGAAGCCCTAAAGGCGCAGTGAGACAGTATTCGGAGATAAAGGCCTAAGGAGGTAATTAAAGTTAGATGAGGTTAGAAGGGTGGAATCCTAATCCGATGGGATTAGTGTCCGTATAAGAAGAGACCCCAGAGTAATGTCCTCTCCTGACCTCCCCAACTCCCTCTGTCCTTCTCTCTCCCCATCATGTGAAGACACAAAAAGAAAGTGACCATCTGCCTACAAACCGGGAGGAGACCTCTCACCAGGAACCGAATTGACTAGCACTGTGATTTTGGACTTCTAGCCTCCAGAACCATGAAGATTAAATTTCTATGGTAGAAGCCCCTACATCTCGGGTACTCTGATGGCAGCCTGGGCTGACTAAGACAATTATTGTTATACTTCTTGTTCTCAAACACTGGCTGCCTTCTCTCGCCTTATGCACAGTCATGAGTTTTATTTACAGTAATTTTGTTTGGGGCACACAGTACAGTGCCCTGCTAGTTGCAGAACATTTATTGCACACCTAAGCTCAGAGTTGGGAGACCCAAATTCTAGAATACTAGAATTGGCTCTGCCACCAACAAGATGCGTGAACCTAGATGGTTCCCTTCTTTCACTGGGGCTTGGAGAGTTAGGTACTGGATAACCTCTAAGGTTTCTTCCAGCATTGACATCCTAAGACACAGAGAATTTAACCACACCCAGTTTCTATTTCCCAGCAATGCTTTTTGGCAAAGCCAGGAAACATCTCAAGAATCATTAAGCCATCCCTCAGCCCCATTCCACCCTCAAGACCATTTCTATTATTCTCACACTTACCTCTAGGGTGTTAGTAAGATCGATGGAACTGTTTGTGTTTCTCAGATGGAAAAGTTTCTCACAAGTGTCCTTGCAGCTTGATTGTGGTTAGAGCTGCTCCATGAATTGCTGATAACCTGCACATCTGAAAGATGCCGAGCTAATTGTAAATTATGGCAGGGTCAGTTTGAGGGTAGGAAGTAGTCCTTCCCAAGATGCCCATCTGGCATTAGCCCATGAGATCAGGAGACAAAGATCAGGGGATTCGTGGCTACATCTGTGAGATACATCGCCAGCAAAGGCCAGTCCATGGAGGAGAAACAGAGACATGGAAATGAATCATTCCATCAAAAGAGCTTTTGTTTCTGCTTTTGCTTTTCCCCTTGCTTCTGGCCAGAGATGCCGGTGCTACAATTGCCCTTGGGAGTTAGGCAGAGAAATAAGTCTGCCTCCTGCGCCACCTTCCACTTCTTATTCCATTTTTACATAACATCTTGTGCTCTGATCTTCAGCTCTTTCTCATCCTTCCACTAAACCCTTTAAAAACCCAAGTCTGACTGCACTATATTCTCTCTTCTCTTCATTCTAGCACATCAATGGGATATGAACCCCATCATGGGAAATGGTTAACTTTACATATAATCAATACTCACACTGCAATGTGACTGATGTTTTGTAATTGACATGACCAACATGGTCTTTAAGTTACATTGCCATGTCTACAAAACATGTATAAAAATATTTCTGTCAGACGTTTCCAATTTCTGGCAGTAAACCAGGAAGAAGTTGAACATCTTGTTAAAAATACAGATTTCCAGACCAAATTACAGACACCCTGACCCAGAACCTGCAGGAGAGGTGCCCTGGAATCTGCATTTTAATAAGATCTCTGGGGCTTCCTAGGCACCTAGTCTAATCTTAGTCCTTTGGGAACTACTAATGTTGGTTTCTTACTCACAGAAGCAGAGACCTCGTCAGTCTTGGTGCTGATATTAATTCTAAACCTTTGCTGCTTATAACAAATATAAAATTCTCACTAGTTTAACCCAAAGTGGAGATTTATTGTAAGGATGCTGGAATGGGTTATGAAACACCAAGAAAGAATGCAGCTGGTCTTGAGAACAACTAGAAAGTCACCTCTAGGTCTCTCTGTCTCACATCTGACTGGCTTCTAAATAGCTACTTGTTTTTTCTGTCTCACCTCAGACAGGTGTTTTCCTCTCCTCCGTGGCAGAATGTGACTGCTATCCTTTTCCAAGTGCTACGTGTTTTAGTCCATATACCCAGATAACTTTCTCTTCTGTAAGTTCAAACACTCAGGGAGAATTGGCTTGGGAGGCATCAGGTGTCCTCTTTTTCTAAAATAAATACACATACACATATTCATTCTCTCTCTCTCACTCTCTCTCTCATGAATGATGGCTATTAAAGTATTTCTGACTCCTATTTTATCTATTTTATTATGAGGTGATTCCTTTGACTAGTTTCCATGGCTGAGGTAAGGTGACATGCAAGTCACTTCATGGGACGAGAGAGGTGGAAAATGGAAGTTCTCAGAAAACTCTAGGAGATTTCTATAAAGGACAACTGGAGGGGTGCCTGGGTGGCTCAGTCAAGCATCTGATTCTTGATTTTGGCTCACAGTCAGATGATCTCAGGGTCATGAGATCGAGCCCCGAGTTGGGCTTTGCACTCAGCAGGGAATCTTACTTTTTTTTTTTTTTTTTAAGATTTTATTTGTTTTACAGAGAGAACACAGCCAGAGAGGGAACACAAGCAGGGAGAATGAGAGAGGGAGAAGCAGGCTTCCCACCGAGCAGGGAGCCCGATGTGGGACTCGATCCCGGGTCTCCAGGACTGTGGCCTGAGCCGAACGCAGTCGCTTAACCAACTGAGCCACCCAGGCATCCCTAGCAGGGAATCTTCTTAAGGGTCTCTCTCCC
>PITA01027581.1:5933-20806 GCA_004023965.1 Spilogale gracilis | reverse complement strand
CACCGGCTCCGCCCCCACCGGCCTGGCCTGCGTCCACCTAGCGCCCTTGCACGGGCTCCGGGCTGCGCAGGCGCCTGACTCCAGCCTGCTGGGCGCCCGCTCCCGCCTCGGCTGCCAGCCCTTCAGACCCCCGGGTCCGTGCACGTGAGGGCCATGTCTTAGTCATCAGTCTGGCTCTTCCCTTCCGCCTTGAAGCCCTCCCTTCCACATTCCTGCACCATCCCTGCTCTTTGTTAACTTACCTCCCACCCACCCAGCCCTCCCTGGACCTTACACCCGTGCTCGTCCTCTCTGGAGTCTCTCTTTTAGGATCGCCGGGCTTGTTGCCTTGCACGGATCCCTCTGATGACACGACATTTCCAGGCCATCTTCTGTCTCAGTTCCAGACTGGCATTCCCATGGAATGCCCACGTACCTGATTCCGATGTGTCAGACTCAGCATGTCCCCAAACCAGAAACTGTCCCCACCTTCTCTCTGTCAGTAGATCTGCCCTCACCATGCTGTGCCAGAGGGCACCCTGCGCTCTGACTGCGGACAGGGACAGACAGCAGACACGGGAGTGGCTGTGAGGTCCAACCCCAAAGATGGTCCGGAGGACTTGCTAAATCCCAAGAACACAAGGCAGAGAAGAAAACGCCTGATCTTGCAGAGGGTTGCAGGAGTGCATTAGGAACGTCGAGGGGGCAGGTGGAGACGCCCTGTGGTGTCCGACTGACAGGCAGGTCGATAAGGGGTGGTGCCTCTGGACATAATTTCTGTTAACAGCATGGCCACTCCCTCAGCAAACAGAGGACGGGGCCCAGATGACCATGTGCCAAGCACTGCTTGAAGCACTTGACCACATATTAACTCAATTTCTACAACCCCATGAGGTGGGTGGGGAAACCAAGGCACAGCAGGGCTGCTCACTAGCCTGTGGTCAGCCAATCCATGGCAGACTTGGGATTCAACCTAGATGGCCCGGCCCAGCATAGCAGTTCTGGACCATTAGCCTTTCTGCTTCTCAGTCACTCACATCCTTTTAACAAGTCCTACCATTTTTATATAAATTCGCAAATGTTCCGGGGTTGAAAGAAATTTTGATTCACCAGTCTCTGTGTCATCAGCAGGTCAGCCAGTTAGATGAGCGTACCTCGGGGCGCCTGGGTGGCTCAGTCGTTAAGTGTCTGCCTTTGGCTCGGGTCATGATCCTGGAGACCCGGGATGGAGCCCCGCATCGGGCTCCCTGCTCGGCGGGAAGCCTGCTTCTCCCTCTCTCACTCCCCCTGCTTGTGTTCCCTCTCTGGCTGTGTTTCTCTCTGTCAAATAAATAAAATCTTTAAAAAAAAAAATGAGCGTACCTCCCGTGTTACAGCGGCTCTAAGGCAGGTAAGCCTCTGGGATAACTAGGCTCTCGGACTACAGTCTTCTGCTGAAACATGGGACAGCTCTGCAGAGCTTTTCTCAGGCTCCCCCTTTCCCCGGCCGTCTGTGTGTTCCCTCAGCCTCTCCATAGCCCTCACTCTTACGTGGCTGGCTCCTCTTTTTTAAAAATCCAGTATTTCGATAAGTCCAATCCTTTGCTTCAGGCAGACAACAATCCTTTCTTTAGCTCTTCACTTCTGACAATAATGAAGCAACTTCTTAGATTTGTATAGGTTAACATTTTTTAAAAGATTTTATTTATTTATTTGACAGAGGGAGACACAGTGAGAGAGGGAACACAAGCAGGGGGAGTGAGAGAGGGAGAAGCAGGCTTCCCGCCGAGCAGGGAGCCCGATGAGGGGCTTGATCCCGGGTCTCCAGGATCATGACCTGAGCCGAAGGCAGACGCTTAATGACTGAGTCACCCAGGCGCCAGGTTGTTAACATTTAACAAGTGCTTTACTTTTTAATATCGGCAACATTCCTAACAACTTTGTGGTGTGGTGCCCACATGAGAGTTCAGGCTTGCTTCTCCCCAAAGTCACATGGCTCTGAGGGGCAGACGGGATGGGATCCTACTGCCCTGTGAACGCAGTCCGTATATGTAGACAGTATGTGGAAGGCACTGGATTCTTTAATATGGTGATAATATTATAAAATGTCAATATATGCCATGTTGGCTTTTTGTAGAACAGTGGAAGTCTACTTGTTCATGTAGAAGAAAAGAGGATCTTCACGGAAAGAAATCAGAAACAGGATTCTTGATGAAGGGCATGTATATCGACATTTGTGTCAGAATCAACATGAGAGAATTTTATAAATCCTGTCGGTGAAAACAGACCGGTCTTTGGCATTATCACTACTCTCTCATGAGTTTGGAATCCTACTTTCCTAAAACAATAAACACTCATGATGAGGAAGAGGCCAAGGCCCCTGTCCACATCCCGGCTCTGCCCCCCATGGGCCGGTGAACTCTCGCAGGAGACCCACCCACTCTCAGCCCTAGCCCCTCTTGGCCAGAGGGGGAAATGATGCCCACCTCCGAAGGATCGTTCATGGTGACTGACTAAGGCATGTGCAGAAGCATAAGGCGTAAAGTCAGAGGTGTTGATGTGGTGATGAGCATTCATAGATTTTTATATGAAACTTTATTGGGTCAGCACAAGGTAGTGATCTGAGCATTGCTGTAAAGTATACTAAATATACTTTAATCAGTATAACTCTCTGAGAAGTAGGCCAGATTTCTTATCAGAGAGTTTCAGTTCCCACATGTGGTCATGCAATCCTCTCTCAGAGTGGGGTCACGCAGAATCAGTTATTTGCACTTGAAAGGGACAAGAACTAGCCCATGAATAGAAGAGACCCGTGAACCAGGCTCTGCTCCGAAGGCGTCTGTGTGAGTGACATTGGGAGAGGGTTATGGGAAAACCAGGCCACGCGCCAGGAGCTGCCCAGCTGCCACGCAGGGCTGAGCGCCGAGCATTGTGGGCCCAGAGCCACACCCCCACGAGGGGCTACCTCGCATCCCACGCCACCCGTGTGTTCATGAGAACCAACGTCCTTCCCTCCCAGCTGCACTTTGCCTGGCTGAGCATGGCTTCCTAGGGACAGGCGTGTGTCCCAGGCCACTAAGGGCAAGGCTGCTGGCCACGGACGGGCTCCCGGGCTCTGGGGGCCTCTCCTCATTGCCACCTGCAGCGAGGGCAGCTCACCAGTTCTTGAGCTGATTCTGACCGTGTCTGGAGGTGTCTGGTAAGCAGGGCTCCTCAGAGGCTGAGCCCTGGGGCAGCCGTAAACGTTGGCTGTGGGGCATGACGCCCGAGCGTGCCCCGCGGGGCTTCCTGGCAACTTCAGCCGGCCTTTCCTCCGGGCTCTGTTTTGTGGAACGGATGTCCTCTGTCGCACCTTCCTGTTGCTGTAACTCGGGCGTGAGAAGCACGTCTTGCAGCAGCTTCTGGGCCAGGGCGGTGTGACCGGCTTCTTGCCTGGAACGAGACTCTGTGTGGAATCAGTCACTTAGCCATGGGTAGCTGCCCAGTATCAGGACTGCTCCAGCACGTGGTCATGTCATGCCCCTGGGTCCCCAGAAGCTGTCCCGGCCCACGCGTCTGGCACAGATCTTTGCTGCTTTGTGCTGTTGTCTAAATGTTCCCTGGCCCCAACTAATTTCTCAAAGAGATTGCCTTTTGGAGAGCAGGGCGTGCATCTCAGCCTTCCGCCATTCCTCACAGCAAGCCTTCTAGAATGACTGCGAGGGGCAGATGGAAGGCTGCAGTAGGGGCCATGGCGGTGGGAATCCGGCCTCACACTGCTCACGTCCCACTGAGCCCTAACACAGACAAGAGAGCCACACGGGACCTCGCTCGCGACAGCCGGGGTGGATGCCTCGGTGGATGCCTCGGCCGGGTGGATGACAAGGGGCACGGGAGGCCTTGTGTTCTGAGGCTGCAGACCTGGATCCCCCGTACCCTGCAGCCAGCTAGCCCGCTGCTCACCCAGCCCTCTCCATGTTGGATTGCCAACTGCAGCTGAGGTGCCCACGGAGCAGGCAGGAGGATGCTTCCTTACGCTGCAGGTACGCACACCCCGCAGGCAAGTTCTGCCCGTTGGCATGGCTCCCGATGCTTAGGCTCTGCTTTTTCCAGCCCAGCCTGACCCATAGCCTCCCATCTCATGGGCTTCCAACCCTCAGTCTCCCAACCCATAATCTCCTGACTTATAGTCTCCTGGCCCACAGTCTCGTGGCCCACGATCTCCTGGCCCACGGTCTCCTGACCCACGGTCTCCCGGACCACGGTCTCCCGGCCCACGGTCTCCCGGCCCACGGTCTCCCGGCCCACGATCTCCTGGCTCACGGTCTCCTGACCTACAACCTCCTGGCCCATGGTCTCACAGCCCACAGTCTCTTGGCCCACAATCTCCCGGCCCACGGTCTCCCGGCCCATGATCTCCTAGCCCACGATCTCCTGGCCCACAGTCTCCTGGCCCACGATCTCCTGACCCACAGTCTCCTGGCCCATGATCTCTTGACCCACAGTCTCTTGGCCTTATCTCCTGGCTCATGGTCTCCTGACTTACAACCTCCTGGCCCACGGTCTCACAGCCCACAGTCTCCTGACCCACAGTCTCTTGGCCCACGATCTCCTGGCCCATGAGCTCCTGGCCCACAGTCTTCTGACCACAGTCTCTCAGTCCACAGTCTCCCAAGCCACATGGCCCATGAACTCCTGACCCACAGTCTCCTGGCCCATGATCTCCTGACCCACGGTCTTCTGACCATGGTCTCTGGGCATGAGCCAATGGTGCCTCAACTGCTGGCCCAGGGTACATAAGCTGTGTACACAGGAGGTGTGTATATGGGTGTCTTTTCATTGTTGGTGTGATTGGTTATGAAGGGAAGTCGCTAAGGATGAAGACATGAAGGGTTTGCCTGTCATGCTCTCCTTTAATAGGACACTAAAAACCAAGGGGAATTGCATTCTCATGGTGTTATTGGGTACCGCAGTCCACTGGGACTGCTGTAAAAAATAACCAGAGACTGGGAGGCTCCTAAAGGACAGACGTTTATTTCCACCATTCCGGAGGCTGGAAGTCAAGACCAGGGTGCTGGCATGGTTGCATTCTGCTGAGGACCTTCTTCCTGGTCCCTAGGAGTCACCTTCTTGCTGTGGGCCTTCCTGGCCATGGAAGGGGCGTGGGAGCTCCCTGGGGATCAGGACGCCATCCCATCACATGGGCTCTACCTCCTCATACCATCATTCTGGGGATTGGGTTTCAACATGTGAATTCCGGGGGGTCACATTCAGTGCATAGTACCTTGCAGGCGGTACGGTGTCTGTCAGCCCCATTCTGTGAGTATTGTTGGATCTGAAAAGCAGTAAGAGGACAGACGTCATCGTGGCAGAGACGTGACTCAGTCCGGAGTACGCCCTCATTCCATGGAGGGCGGTGATGGCATTAGAACCACCCCCAAACGTGGCTGGGTAACACGCGCTTCAGAGCTACACGGGACTTTCAGACTGTGGGCTCTGTTTTTGAGACCTGTCTCTACCCCCACACGATCCTGGATTAGGCTCTCAACCTCACTAAGCTCTAGTTTCTTCACTTATAAATTGGGGTAGTGATAATGCCTACAGAAGAGGGTTGGCGTGGGGCCCAGTAAGAAGTATCAAGCATTTGTAGGAGTGCTGGATACTCAGTAGCTGTGCGGGAAACCCGCCTGTGGGTGTCAGCCGTGTGCTCCCTGGTGTTTGGATCCACACTAGTCCCTGAATTCTTTTTCTATTAAATTCTATGTAACCTGAGTACCAGCTGCAGTGCAGGGTACCTCTCCTCCATGCCCGCAACTTTTACTCCTCACAAGAGCTCAGTGAGGTAGACGTGATGGTCTCTCTTTTCCAGCTAAGGACGTTGATTTTGGAGAGGTCAAGTGGTCTGTTTACTGTCACCCAGCTACTGAGTGGCACAGTCGGAAATGGGATCCAAAGCCACTTTTCCTACCGCACTGCATTTCAGGAGTAACTTCGTTTTTGGCCTCCCTAGAGTTGCGACTTTATTTGGTAATTCAAATGGAGATGGATGATGGAGGGCACTTGGGCTCACGTGCCGCAAATGACCCCACGACACGCGTTCACGTAAGCACTGACTGTGTGTGTGCCGGGTGGGGTCTATCCTGGGAAGGACGCCCGGCAGGCCCCTGCGGCCCGTGCTGGGGAGGGAACAGCCTCGCTCAGGCTGGCGCTGGCAACAGGGGTGTTTCCGCGCAGGAACTACACCCGGTCCGTGTATCAGTGTATTGGAAGAGCTCGCCGTTGAAGCTGTCTCCATTTTATAGTCTCCTAACGGACCTTCAGTTCTGATGAAATCTTGCACCTCTTTTCTAAAAGAAAATAAAAGGTGATAACCAAAGGTCTATAATCTATGTACTTTGGCTTGCGTGACTGATTTTCAGGTGATTCTAAATTATGTGCAGGCAGAGTTTCTTAAGACTGACATTCTGCCCTCGGCTCAGGTCTGGATCCAGGGTCAGGCTCCCAGCTCGGAGGGGAGCCTTCTCCTTCTTCCTCTGCCCCTCCCACTTGTTCTCTCAAATAAATAAAATCTTTAAAAAAAAGACTGACATTCTGTGTGACCCCCAGAAAGACCAAGATGAGCAGCGACTCGTTCGTGTCGCGATAGACACCTGGGTTCCTCGTGCTCGGGGCCGCACCGTCCGCCACCCCTCAGGGTGAGACCAACAAGAATGTCCACTTTGAGGATAAAACGTCATTGCTACAAGTTCAGTTATTGACCGTGAAGTTCTGCATGGCGAGAGCGTGATGTCCTAGCAATCTCCATCTTCCACTCTAGCCCTGCCACCGGCTTTTGGGGTAGAAACCAGCCAAGTACCTTCGCCATTATTTGTTCCGCGTACAAACACACCGGCCTAATGGGACGTCCTGGTCTGTGTCGCCTGAGCCACGTGGTGGCAACGAACAGTGTGCCAGTCACAGCGCCGCGGCCTCTGTCTGGCGGGGCGCAGGCCCATCGTCAGTCTGCATGGTCACCTGGGTCACCTCCGATTGCTGTGCTGGGGAAAGCGAGGGTTGGTCCCTCGACGCCTCAGCGGCCACAGCCACATGCACAGGGTACAGGAGGAGGGGCAACAGTGCCGCGCTGGCCTTTCAGGTGGTCATTCCATAAGCGCAGGCGCAGTCAGTAATTCCCGTATTGTGCAAATGTAAGCCCATGTCAAAATACAGTGCTGAACCAGGACATGTGAGTTTATGACCAAACTGGTGACGGGCCAGCAGTAACCCTTTCCCGCCCACCACACGGGCGACTACAGGTACAGAGCCTCGTCGTCCTGTTGATCCCAAACTCCCCAATGTTGCAGAATGTCCGGGAACTGGCAGGTTGATGTTCTGAACTCTTCAACAACCGTGAGAGGACGCTAGTGAGCAACTCCCATTGCCCCCTCTCTCCTTAGTCTGCCCGTCAGTATGTCTTCAGAGCTTGCTTTCCACTGGGATTAATTCACACGGGGTTCTATTTTTATTCTATTGAGTTATGCTTATTTTCAGAATTTCTATTGTAGGGTGCCAGATCAGTAAACGTGAGTTAAAACGCTCAGAATGGAAAAGAACTAGAATAAGTGCGTGGAGGCTGGAGAACATGGAGCCACATAGAACTTTGAGAACTTCCAGCACTAAGTCCAGAGGTAGAAGGACAGTGCGCCACGACTGGGCATCCCAGCCAGGGCACTGTCTCCTGGGGAGTAGGGCCTCGCCACACGGCGTCTTCCTGTTTTCAGCGTGGCACAACTCTCTCTCATTCCCCTTTTCACTTCATGGGCCCGCTCTACAATAGCTAGTATAAGCAAATGTTGTCTAGCCCATTTTATTTTATTTTATTTTATTTTATTTTATTTTATTTTATTTTATTTAGCAATGCTTCATTTTGTTTTTAAAAGATTTTATTTATTTGACAGAGAGAAACACAGCCAGAGAAGGAACACAAGCAGGGGGAGTGAGAGAGGGAGAAGCAGGCTTCCCGCCGGGCAGGGAGCCCGATGTGGGGCTCGATCCCGGGTCTCCGGGATCATGACCTGAGCCGAAGGCAGACACCTTGGAAACAGTTATTTCCAAACAGCGCTGGTTCCCAGGTGACACACAGACTTGAAATACGTACAGCGGAAGGAAGAAGAGAAGCACAATCAAGGAGACAATAAAATTCTAAGTTTCTGATTCGAAAGAAAAAAGTAATCATTGAAAATGAAAACTGAAAAGCAGATTCTACATAAAGTGGACACAGCGATAAAAAGGAATTGTAATGTAGAAACGAAGAAATTATCCAGAATACAGCCTAGAAAAGCAGAGGGACATATAAAGAGATTCATTAAATGTCCTGTTTCGGATAGGAAATAGCACGCTCAAAGGCTTTAAGTGGATGGAGATTCTGAAAGGGACCATGAGCAGGACCGTGGGCCGGTTAAAAGAACCAGCGAAGGACGGCCAAGTTGACTGGAGTCTGTGGGAGCGTCACAGCCCCCACCCCCGGGAGTGGGGGGGTGGGACAGGAGCTGTTGCCATGAGGAATGCAGCACTGGAAGGGACAGAAGGGACGGCGAGGGAGGCAGGGCCCAGCATCTCTCCTCCCACCTCCATGGGGCCTCCCTTTGAGCTAGCGACCCAATCCTGGTGACCCTGCCTGCCAGGGGTCGCTGCCTGGGCTCAGGGCAGGTGTGTCATGGCAGGGGCAGCTGGAAACACACAAGGGTCAGGGAGTATGAAGCAGATATCGAGAAGGCCAACAGGATTGGGAGGAGCAAACAGAGGTCTGTCTGATAAGAGTTCCAGAAGGACACGAGAAAGAGATGTGTATGGACATCTCAACGAAGATTTTCCCAGAGCCAACAAAGATGACAATGCACGGATCAAAGAACACTAGAAGTACCAGGAGATTAATGAAAAATCGTCAAATTGTAGAACCCTAAAGACAGAACGATAGATTAAAAAGCAATGAAGAGGAAAACCCCGACAGTCTTGAACAGAGGTGACATGAGGTAGAAGAAAGGACAAGATTCCTCTCTCTTTTAACAAAAAAGGTCTGGATTAAGAATGAGATAGCTAAGAGCTATATTCACTCTATCGCTGAAATAGAATCACTTTCCCAAATGTTTAGCCCCTGCTATGGTCTGGATGTTTGTGACCGCCACCAACTCCCAAAACTCTTGTGTTGAGCCCTAACCCTCAAGGTGATGGCGTCAGGAGATGGCGACTTTGCAGGGGTGGTGAGGCCGGGAGGTGGGGCCCCCGAGATGGGATCAGCGCCCTTATGAAAGAGCCCCCAGGGAGCCCCCTCCCCCTTCCCACGTGAGGACACAGGAGAAGATGCCGAGTGTGGACCAGGAAGTAGGCTCTCACCAGACTCCACATCTGCTGCTGCAGTGATCTCAGACGTCCAGCCTCCAGAGATGTCGGGAAGAAATGTCTTCGGTTGATGAGCCACTCGGTGCGGCGCTCGGCTGTGGCAGCGGGACGGCAAGCCCAAGCCCGCAAAGTCAGACACCCCGAGCTACTGATGGACCCCGTTCAGAGACAACGGGATCTGGCTCCTCTGGTCTGAAGCATAATTGCCTAATTAGCAATAATGAGCTTGATACTGAGCATTTCTCTTCTTTTCCTTTGTGGACAAGTTCCTTAACCTCCCTGGCCTCCTTTCCTTCATATGTAAAGTACAAGTGATAACGCCGAAGCGGATGTCGCTGTGACACAGAGCTCGCGAGGAAGGTGCTGTCGTGCGCACAGGGACACCAGTGCCCTCGGGGCGTAGGCACGGAGGGGGGACCCGCCACCACTGCCCGCTGCACACTCTGGGCACAGGGCAGCTCAGGGGGCGCAGGGACCGCAGCTCTGAAGACAAGCTCAGCTCAGCTCCTGCTGGTAACCTCTGAGAGCGCCGTGCCTAAGGGAGCAATGCAAGGTCCAGAAACCCGTCTGCTCAGCGAAAAACCTTCTGCTTCTTCCAAATCAACCCATGGCCAGGTGGAGGTATGTGTGAGCGTGGTTCCTTCCAATGCCAAAGGAAAGGGCTGAGATTCGTACTGTTTCTGTTTAGACGATGGCTGTCTGGGTGCGGGACGACTGTCCGTGTACCGGCCGTGACTCCCACAATGGCGGGGCCCCCTGGGAGCCACTGTCCCGCATCATCATGGAGGAGCATGGTGCCACGGGCCCGGGACAAGATCAGAGAATTCAAAACTGCAAGTACGTTTTCTACTAAATGTGGATCGCTTTCACACCGTCATGAAGACAAAACACTAAGTTAAACCATCAGGAGTCGGGGACCCCCCGCAGTGAGAAACGGTGAAAGCAACTTGAGGCTGGCACACCGTGAGCCACATAACGTGCTCTGTACCTGAGAGTTCCATAACGCCGCTTTTCTTTTAAAAGAGCTTTTTCTTTTTTAAAAAGTATTTATCCATTTTAGAGAGAGAGAGAAACTGCGAGCAGGGGGAGGGACAGAGGGAGAGAGAATCTCAAGCAGACTGGCTTCTGAGCGTGGAACCCAGTGTGGGACTCAGACTCACAGCCCTGAGGCCACAACCTGAGGCCACGACCTGAGGCCACAACCTGAGCCGAAATCAAGGGTCAGACATTTGCCTGGCTGAGCCACGCAGGCGCCCACATAGTGCTGCTTTTGAAGAAAGAAAGGCAGTTCAGACAGCGCGGGTGTCCGTCCCCTCAGCGCGGGGTCCGGGCTCCGGGCGGGGAGGGTGTGCGGGAACAGGAGGGGCGGGTAGCACTAGCCACAGCCGCGACCCCCAGCCCCCACAGCCCTCCCCCAGCAGCGACCTCCGCGAACAGGCTCAGCACCCGCAGAAGTCAGCATCTCCTGTGTCCATCTGTGTGAGAGACAAGAGTTGAAGCAGACTTTTCTTTCCTTTTGTATGAAATTTCCAAGGGATTGTTTTTATTTATGTCAACACCAAACATACCTGATTCCCCTGAGCCATACTTTTAAATGCCTTAATATATTATTTAATAATGATATTAAGTTCACTTTTAATACGATATCTAAGAATTTTAAAAGTCAGTGTAAATAGAAGTTATTATTTTCTATCACATCGATATTTGGTATGTTTATTCTACAAAATAGCAGCTTAAGGATGACCTCAATTATTTTCAGAGGTTAAAGGGATTAGGAATACACAAAGGAGCATCACACTCAGGCTGTCACCCAGGATTCCTGCTGCTGAGGTCCCCCTGCAGTCTTGGGAGGAGGCAGCAAACATTAAACGGATAAAGCACTTAAATGTTACACTTGCCATGAGTCTTGGCAAGGACCTTATGCATATGACACCAAAGCACCAGTAACGAAAGCGAAAAGTGACACGTGGGATTGCACCAGACGAAGCTTCTGTACAGGAAGGGACACAACCAAGAGTAAAAAGTGACCTTGTGGAAGGGAGAGGATGCTGGCCAACTGTACCTCGGATGAGGGGCTAACGTCCAGAAGCTCGTGCTACTCAAGAGCAAAAACACCCATCTGATTTTTAAAATGAGCAGAGCACTTGAGCAGACGCTTCTTTAAAGACCTGCAGAGGGCCGGGCGCCTGGGTGGCTCAGTGGGTTAAAGCCTCTGCCTTTGGCTCAGGTCATGATCTCGGGGTCCTGGGATCGAGGCCCACATCGGGCTCTCTGCTCGGCGAGGAGCCTGCTTCCTCCTCTCTCTCTGCCTGCCTCTCTGCGTGCTTATGATCTCTCTGTCAAATAAATAAATAAAATCTTAAAAAAAAAAAAAAAGAACCTCACTGTGCGGATGAGAAAGCGGGCTCTGCAAACATCAGTGACAGGCCTACCCTCAGCTAAGGGCAGAGCACAGGCCCCGGGGGCCGGGCACGGCGTCTCCTCCGCGCACCGATGGGCCTTCATTCTGCCACCTGCATGCCCAGGGGCTGTGAGCTGTGATGAGAGATGGGCAAGTGACTCACCATTGGATGGGATCCCTACTAGTGATCCCTGTATTTCCTTCATTTCCTCAAATCCAAATCTTTTGCACTTGAAAATGTAGGTAAGGCTGTGCCCCCATGATGGGGGAAGGAGCATGGTATGTGAAATTCTAGGACACTCTTAGGAAATTTCGTATGTTGTCCCTTCAACAAATATTTATCAAATACCAACTGCTCAGCCAACACTGGGAAGGCATCCGTATCAGTAAGTAAAACAAGGACAGCCCCGGGTGGGTGCTAATGACTCGTCGGGAGATTTATGTAAATACACAAAGAGCAGCTCTACGTTAACCACCGCTAATCAACAAGCTTGCTGTTTCCTCCACGACCGCTGGGAACCTGTAAAAATAATTTGCTTCTGTTTCTAGTTTAAATGTCAGTCCCAGGTCTGGTGCCCCGCCCCCACCGGGCTAGGTTCCTGTTTGTTGTGACGCCACAGCCCTCCCAACCGTGCCGTGAGGACCGTGGGAGAGCCACGCCCTTGCTCACAGCTCCAGGATGGCGGGGACCCTGCCGGGCTGCCTCCAAGTCTTCCCGTGCGTCAGCTCCCTTAATCATTACACCTGCTGCTAATCTCACCTAGGTATGTACCTGTATGTTTTCCAGCCGAGTCATGGCCTCGGTCACCTGTCTGACCGGGGGAGTAGGGACACTGGTGGCCGACGGCTAGTGAGCGCGTGGGGCACTTAGCTTTACGTAACTGCTGTCTAATAATTCATCACAGTAGTAAACCCAACCGCCCCCTGAGAGAGGTTCTGTTGTTCCCCAGTAGGGACAAGGAAGCGGAGTGGGGCTTCGCCATTCCCGCCCCGGGGAGGGAGGCGCAGGAACCCAGGGACGGCCATCTGCAGGAGCCGCTGGCGGGGGGAGGCCAACTCCGGGGCACAGACCCGTCCCAGAAACATTTTGAACCATGCTCGGGTGCCCAGGAGGGCGGGCGGTGTGGTTTCCAAGGCTTTGCTGAGTCACGGGCACAGGACCTCCAGCCGCCGGCCCTCCCGGCCCCTCGTCACAGCTCGGCCACACCTTCACACAGCAGGTGTTGACCAAGTGTAGACGCCTCAGTCCTCCCGTGCTCCAGCCTCGCTACCCGTCTCGTTCACCCTGCAAGTCAGATCTCGGAGACGTTGGGGCGCTCACGGAAGTCGTGTCCAGCTGGGTTCGTGCTGGGAGCCCGAGGCTGTGAAGGCCGCAGAGGCCGCCTAAGCCACCGAGCCGGCAGCCGGAGACCCTGCAGCAGCCACGTATTGACCGTCTCGGTCACCCTGGCAGCCCCCGGTCCCGGCTGTCACCTTCCAGGAAGAGTCACTTGGCTCACGTTTCAGATTTGAATCTTAGGAACCCAGACGTGTATCGGGATGTGCTGGGGTCAGCCTGGCGGACGACACAGGATATGTTCCGGGGACACCCAGAGCCCCCCGGGTGGGAGCGGCCCTCGCAGGCCCCCGGGGCAGCCTCAGCCTTCTGACGGAAGCCTCGGGGCTTGCTGCCGGGAAGCGATGGTGTCCGTCCGCGAGGAAACAATTTCAGGAGGTGGCTATCACGGCCAGCCGGCATCACAACCCCTCTGCCAACAGCATCGACCGCACTCGGCGCAGCCCCGCCGTGTAGTGACCCACACGTTGTGACCCGTCATCTCGGTTGTGCTCACCAGGAAGGGCCGTGGGGTGTGCTCGCAAGGCCGCGTCGGCCTCTCGTCACAGACCCCACATCACACGGTGCCCCGGGGCTCAGCCTCACACCAGACCTCAGAACGAGAAAGGCGAGTGCCCTCCCAGCTCTTGGGCCTCGGGATGGCGTGTGTGGAGTGAGACCAAGAATGCGGTGGCCACTGATGGCTCTCCTCCCATTTCTCCTCTTTCCTTTCATCATCCACTCGCTGCCGCCAGATCTGGGTGTCGAGCACGCGATGTTCCCGACAGCTGACTCCTCGCAGGGCGTGCTTCATGCTAGCTGGGGCGCACGTGACTGCAGGAGCCCCTGAGAAAACTAGCCCCCCAAGTCTAGGACACGTCATGCCCAGCTGCTGCCCTCGGGCCCCAGGCCCTTAAGCAGCTGGACTTTTCATCTTTGAGTCACGGGCCCTTGGAGATTAGAGTTGCGCTGCCGGCTCTCAGAGCAACACACACATGCTTCTCACTATGTATTTTTGTGAACGATCTCAGAAGGTGCGTGGGCTCCACCTTCCTGACTCATCCCCTCCCCCAAACAAAGCCCCGTCTTTGGACACCCAAGGCCCTGGGCTTTTGGGGACCTCCTTGGACAGTGACTAGGAATAAGGTCTCAAACAGTGTGCTGACCCCCTTCAAATGCTGATGCAATCCCCAAATTCTCACACTTGCCATAAGCAATAGGACCCTGAATTTCTAAGTCAAAGAAAGCGGAAGACGTGGTTTTGTTGTACCCGCGTTCCTGAGGATGACAGGAGGCTCACAGGACGACAGACGGCTTGTGCAGTGCTCGACAATGGCAGATGCGCTTGGCCTCACTGGTAGATGAGGGATGAGGAAGGAGCAGGACAGGGCAGGTGGCCAGGGAAGCAGCTGCACGTTGGTGATGTGACACGGGAACACGGCCTCGGCCAGGCCCTTCCTTCGTCCGGTTTTTCTCACAGAGACCTGAACACACGTACATGCAGGGGGAAATACACGGTGCACCCCTGTACCCACCACCCACTGGGTCGCCCAGGATGGCAGGGCACCTGCAGGCTGAGAAACCAGTGGCTTGTGAGATGCCCTCCTTTGGGCACATGAGGGCACATCTGGACCCCAGGAAGGAGGAGAAGCCCCTCCCCGGGCAGAAGTAGAGAGGCCAGGCAGGGGCAGGAGTGCAGGTGCCCGGGGCCCCCGGGGCAAGATCACAGCTGTGCAGCCGCGCAGGCCTCGGGGAGCCATCATGGGGCAGACCCCCACCTCCGGTCAGAAAGGTGCTGAAGACACATGGGAATGTGAGGGAGTGACCACGAAAGGTCTGCGA